>CAJHQP010001069.1:0-133487 GCA_905132765.1 Moricandia arvensis
CTTTCAAGTAGGTGAAGGCACAGAGAAGCTGCTCCGTCACGTCGTAGTGGTGGTTGCTTGGACGAAAAAGCTTACTCACATTGCCTGGATGTCTTGCCTCCGCCGTTGCTTGATTGCTGAAGACTACCGACATGATTTCTTCGAAGAGAGCGGCTGTTCATGGGGAGATTATCACGAGTTGATGTGGCGCCGAAACCGAGTTCTTGGGTTCTTTGCTTAAGCTCGATATAACTTCCTCTTCACGTACCTCTCTAACCTATCGAATGCATTTTATTTCGTGTATATTTAGATTAAAGTATAAGAGCTTTAGGGTTATGAACAAATTTTGTATGTTCTTTGTTGTAATAGTATACTTTCTCCGGAACAGAAGCCTTTTACCATGTAATGCTTCTGTTCGGTTCAACATTAGTTGGGTCCGGCTTCAGTCACGTTTTTCCGTACTTTTTTTGCATTTTATTCCCTCCATACTCTTCAATTTATATGGTTTACAGTTTTTTCATATAAACTAAAAATTAAATACTCAACTTTAACTTATTTAACTATTAAAATTGTATAATATTTATTCTTTATTAATTAGTTAGGGGTACAAAATATAAATCATTAAAATTTTACATAAGAATTATAAAATAATACTTATTGTGTTATTTTTTTTAATTCTAGAACGATAATTAATTTGAAATGAATGAAGTTTTCATCCTGAATTACATGTGTGCTTAAATATTGAACAAAAATGATTGAAAATGTATGTCTGTAAAGGTACTTCATCCCTTAGATTGTCCAACATCAGCTTGCTTTCACTTACGGTTTCTCTAACCACACCTTATAATATAAATTTAAATATGATTCAACCTATTTCAATATTATTTAAGTTATAAATTTTCATGCAGTTTGCCATGTTGGTTTCAATTTTTCAGATGTTTTCTTTGAAATATGAGTGAAACTCGTCGAGTTTTAAACAAATATTGGTTTCGTTTCGTTTGATTGATTGATTTGAAACCACATCTAACGATTGTTTTTATATAATGTCTTTCGGTTTAAATTTGTGATAGGACATGGATACAGTGTGGCTTCGAGATCCATTTCCTCGATTAATTCCGGATGTAGATTTTCAGATAGCTTGCGATCGCTTTTACGGAAATCCAACTGACACACGCAATTATGCCAATGGAGGATTCAAATTCGTCGTCGCGAACCACAGAACAATCGAGTTCTACAACTATTGGTATGAGTCCAGACTAAGATACCCTGGCAAGAACGAGCAGGACGTAATTAACAAGATCAAAGGCAATCAATACCTTAACAAAATCGGACTCAAAATGAGGTTTCTAGACACAACACACGTCGGAAATTTCTGCCAACAAAGTGGGATATTACCAAAGTTTGTGTAATGCATGGGAACTGTTGCGTTGGACAGAATAATAAGATAAAGGATTTAAGACAAGTCTTGAGGACTGGACGACTTATTTTACCAATGGGAACCGGACAATGGAGTTTCGTCAGCCGATGAATTGCTGGAGAAGTCTAAGGAGGAGGAATCGTAAAAAGAGAGTTTAATGTTGTTTTATTGACGTTGGTGAGAGTAAAGTAAAATAGTCAAATGAGTTTTATGAATATCCATAATATTAGATCAAACATTATTTTTTTTCAAGTAGAGTATAGAGATGGAAAACCTGAAAGAAATTATGCTAAAGCCAATATCTCAAAACGAAACACCTTAAGATGACAAAGTCACATCACATGCAAACTGGCTACTAGCTAGCTAGCTAGGGTCAGTTTTATAAAGTTGAGATCCTCGACATGGTTTATTATACAGACTTTAGATTAACTAGATTTCTTAACTCTTCATAGTATGCTCGAAAACCTTGGATTTCAGCACTTGGATATTTTTTTTGATTAACCTTAGGGTATTTTGGGCAGAGACCCAGACTAATCCTCAAGTGGAAGTGCAGTCCACGAATGGACCCTCTCTCCGGGTATTCAAATGGGCCGAATCATTAGCCCATATCCGCGTGGACACAAGTCAGGGTAATCTGAGTGGGCAACGGATTCGAACTCAGGTCCTTTAGGGGTCCTGAAACGCCATGTATCATCCGACCACTGACTCGTGGTTAGCACTTGGATATTTACTTCAAGATTAAAGTAGAAAACGTAAAACTGTTGAGATGGATGGTTCAAGGCAAAACAATTTCATATTAGCCATCACTCCAACAACGGAAACAGAGTGTTCAACGATTTTATCTTCCAAATATGAAAAATAATTCAACCATTCGACCGAGTTTTTCTGGTTGGGTTCAGGTTCAGATTCGGGTATCGGAGAAAATGCCCAGTCGTAGTTACCACCACCTCATGGCGATATGTTTCCTTCTTCTCTTAAGAGTTGTCCATTCCATTTCTTCACTTCTGGTATTGGTTTAGTTGAGCTCCCACCTTTAGTTGTGCTGAATTGTGTTTGCCGCTCACATTCTTGCGAGTGGTCTACGACTAGCTAGATGTGGATCAATTAAACCAACATCTTCCGAGCTGATTTTCTCGGAACAAAATCTATTATGGACCAAAAGGACAAAAACTAATCTACAACAATCAAAACAAATCTTTCATGGACTAAGGATTTGTTGAAAAGACCATTTTACCTTTGACGAAGGTTCAGTGTGAACCATTAGATCAGATAATGCGAGATGTAATCTAAGCCGTCCAATTTTCTTCATTTCTCCTTCTCTCTCGCCTGGGTCCTACCAGGAAATTAACTCCAATCTTCTTCTTCTTCATTACACCATCAACCACCACGAAATACATTTCCTTCCCCAACCAAGTTCTCTTCTTCAAGTTTTCATCTAAAGACCTCTAATTATGTTTCTTAGGGTTCTTCTACAACTTACAACGCCTTCAAAACAACAAATGTGCCTCGTCCTTGGTCTTCAAATCGTTTGGTAAGTGTATACTCTCTCCCCCTCCTTCTCTCTCACTCTTCTCTGCCTCTTTTATTTATTTATTTTCTGTTTCGTTTTAGTCACATAATATGTATGTTAACGTCATGAGTCAGGTTCCAATGTTTAATATAATGTTGTTAAAGTATGAATCATGATATTGTAGATTAAATCGTTTTTGACATTGGTATAACTGGAACAACTATTAAGTCAAAATTCATTTAAAAATGGTTAACTGGTACAACTGACATAAAGTAAACTAGTACAACTGACATAACTAGTATTAGTGATATTGTTTATACGAAACGTTAAACTAGTAAATCTGGTACAATGGACAAACACTACAAAACAACGTGAGATTAATGACTACAAATGTGCAGTCGTAATTTAACGTTAACATTACATCTAACTTACGACTACAAAAGAGTTAGTCGTAATTTGAACGTAATTTTGCTACTAAACGTGTTAGTCGAAAAATTACATCTCATTTACGACTACACTTACTCTTAGTCGTAAAGTAGTCGTAATAGTACGACTAACTTACATATAATTATTAGCATCTAATTAACTACCAACTTACGAGAAATGCCGGTACTTTAGTTATGATCAACCGTAAATTTGTTGTAATATTGCTACCTACCAAAATCAAATTTTTTCCTATAAATATGATCTTGTCCCTCATTCTTAAGATGCACTAGAAAAAAACGAAAAAAGGAGTAAAAATGTCTAGAAATATTTATGAGCTTCGGAGTTAGATGTAAGTGCATACAGATTCTAGGGGAAGACTAAGAAACGAATTTCTCAACGGAGCAGAGATATTCATGTACCAGGCCGGACATACATCTCTCTCATAGGAAACGGGTAAAAGGTTATGTCCCTGTCGTAAATGCAATAATACAGTTTGCTGCTAGTGAAACGGTCTGGAAACATATAGTAAATAGATGATTTACTCCACATTACTATATATGGTTTAACCACTGAAAGGGTGATAATAGGAATGAAGCTAGTAGTAGTAATCAGATTGAAAATGTTCGTATCAGAGAAGAACCACATTTGCCTTCTGAAAGTTATCATCAAGAGGATTTAGAGCGACGTGCGGACGAAGGTAGTTCTGATCTCTTCAACGAAATAAACCTTAATGCTTAGTTTTTTCGGTTTTAATTATTTTGTATTTTGAATATTTTTATGTTATGGATATAATGTTTTTATGGATGATGACTAGATGGTTTCTTTTAAATTTATTAAATTTTAAAAATTAAATTCAAAAATTATTTTAATATTTTAATTAAATTAAAAAATTAATATTTTAATTAAATTACAAAATATGTAAATATACTTTTAATGGTCGTCACGATAGTAAGAGTTTCATGTATATATAATATTGGGGATAGTTTCAGGAAATTTTGGCAAGAGCCTTAAAGAGAAGCGTCGACTGCAGATAAGACCGTGATAGTGACGATGATGAATCAAGCTTATGCGGAGCTAAACTCCATATTTGATGTGTTTCTTTGAGGGCTTTCAAGTAGGTGAAGGCACAGAGAAGCTGCTCCGTCACGTCGTAGTGGTGTGCTTGGACGAAAAAGCTTACTCACATTGCCTGGATGTCTTTCCTCGCCGTTGCTTGTTGCTGAAGACTACCGGACATGATTTCTCCGAAGAGAGGGCTGTTCATGGTGGGAGATTATCACGAGTTGATGTGGCGCCGAACCGAGTTCTTGGGTTCTTTTGCTTAAGCTCGATATAACTTCCTCTTCACGGTACCTCTCTAACCTAATCGAATGCATTTTATTTCGGTTATTTAGATTTAAAAGTAATAAGAGCTTTAGGGTTATGAACAAATTTTGTTATGGTTCTTTGTTTTAAAGTAATACTTTCTTGGAACAAGAAGCCTTTTACCATATAATGCTTCTGTTTCGGTTCAAACCCTAGTTGGGTTCGGCTTCCTGTCACGCGTTTCTGTACTTTTTTGCGTTAGATTGAAACATATACAATATTTTCTCTCCATTTCAATTTATATGGTTTACAGTATTTTTCATACAAACTAAAAGTTTAGATACTCAACTTTACCTTATTTAACTATGAAAATTTTATAGTTTTTGTATTAATTTGGTTAAGGGTGTAAAATATAAATCAGTAAAATTACATAGAAATTATAAAATGATACTTATTTTATACTTATTTTTTTTATTCTAGTACGATAATTAATTTGAAATCAATGAAGTATTCATCATGAATTACATGTATGTTTAAATATGAAAAAAATGATGAAAAGGTATAATCTGAAAAGGTGACTCCATCGCCAATATCAGCTTGCTTTCACTTAATTAATATAAATTTAATATGGTTCAACCTATTTTCAATATTATTTTTAGTTATAAATTTTCATGCAGTTTGCCATGTTTGTTTCATTTTTTTCAGATGGTTTGCTTTGAAATATTAATGAAACTAATCGAGTTTTAAACAAATATAGGTTTGATTTCGTTTGATTTCGTTTGATGATTGATTTTAAACCACATCTAACGATTGGTTTTTTATATAATGTCTTTCGGTTTAAATTTGTTATAGGACATGGATACAGTGTGGCTTCGAGATCCATTTCCTCTGTTAATTCCGGATGTAGATTTCAGATAGCTTGCAATCGCTTCAACGGAAATCCAAGCGACACACGCAATTATGCCAATGGAGGATTCAAATTCGTCGTCGCGAACAACAGAACAATCGAGTTCTACAACTATTGGTATAAGTCCAGACTAAGATACCCTGGCAAGAACGAGCAGGAGGTAATTAACAAGATCAAAGGCAATCAATACCTTAACAAAATCGACTCAAAATGAGGTTTCTAGACACGACATACGTCGGAAACTTCTGCCAACCAACAGGGATATTAACAAAGTTTGTGTAATGCATGGGAACTGTTGCATTGGACAGAATAATAAGATGAAGGATTTAAGACAAGTTCTTGAGGACTGGACGACTTATTTTATCAATGGGAACCGGACATGGAGTTTCGTCAGCCCATGAATTGCTGGAGAAGTCTAAAGAAGAGGTATAATATCAAAGAGAGTTTAATTATGTTTTATTGACGTTGGTGAAAGTAAAGAAAAATAGTCAAATGAGTTTTATGAATATCCATAATATGGGATCAAACATTACTTTGCTTTCAAGTAGAGTAGAGATGAAAACAGAAAGAAATTATAGTAAGCCAATATCTCAAAACGAAACACGTTAAGATGACAACTCACATCACAGGCAAACTGGCTACTAGCTAGCTAGCTAGGGTCAGTTTTATAAAGTTGAGATCTCGACATGGTTTATTATAAAGACTTTTGTTAAACTCTTCATAGTAAGCTCCAAAACCTTGGATTTCAGCACTTGGATATTTACTTCGAAATTAAAGTAGAAAACTTAAAACTGTTGAGATGGATAGTTTCATAGACAAAACAGTTTCACATTAGCCATCACTCCAACAACGGAAACAGAGTGATCAACGATTTTTATCCTCGAAATGTGAAAAATAAATTCGACATTCTGATTTGGGTTTTAGATCGTCTCTCTATAATACACATAGAAAAACCTTATAACTTGATTAATAGCTATACAGGCTGTTGGGGATGGATTTACATCCTCTCTCAACGCCCATTAGACAATGAATTAAATTCATTTCATTAGGAAAATTCTAAACTTTTTCTTTTTATAAATAAGGAGCCACCTCCTTCTTAAAGAGGAGATTATCTCCATTCTTAGATCTAGAACACTTCTTATAGAGATTTATAGATTTTAAGATTCACTTTACATTTCAAATCATTATTGTAATGAATATTTTGATCAATAAAATCTCTTTGATGTTCCTTTTTCATTTGATTTCAATGACGATTTCTCCTAAACTTTCATAGAAATTTATTGTCTCATTCCAACAAATACTTTCCAGCAAATAGACCATTTTTGGATCAACAGTTAGCGCTAGAAGGAGAGGGCCAAGGAAAACTATCTTCAAAAAAAAATCAAACTTGGGAAATTCGGGATCTAGAAAAAGATTTATTTTTAGAGAGTAAGGAAGCTTGGCGGTTCAGAATTTTTATCGAACAATTGGTGGCAAGACAAAAAGAAAAGATAAAGTCTCTACATTTCTCCTCTCTCTAACCGACAAAGATAAGTGTTTCATATATAAGTTTTATGAGATAACTCGCGTTGATTGCTCATTGTTAGTAACCTGTGCATACTGCTTAGTAATTAATAAATTACTACTAGCATATGCAACTCTTGAACTTTAAGTAAAAACAAGTTCAGTCGCTTGCTTATCAATTATACAAATTTGGTTATTTCCTTGGTTTATATTAGTCTAATCATGCCATGCTTTTCGTGAACCAGAAGATCTTCGAGCCAAAGAGGAAAAGAGAATCAACAACGGTTGCTATCCTCGTGTTTCGAAAGATGAGTTTTCAGCTACGAGCTTGTCGGGAGCAGTACAAATGGCACAAGCCAGCGCGTTTCTCAACGTCATCATAGCCTGACAAACACACAAGCCAACAACTTGCTTGGCACACACGATCTCAACACGAAACTTCAGGTCGGCAATAGTTTGGTAAACATGTATTTTAGGCTCAAGTTTAAATTGAACTTGCTTTTTATTAGGCACGAGTTTGCCGGTCGACTTGCTTATTGTTAGACATGAGTTTATAAAACTCGTCTTTGGCTAGGCATGAGTTTACTTAAAACTCTCATTTACTAGGCACGAGTTCTCAGTAAACTCGCCCTTTGTCTCAGCGTGAGTCCAGTAAACTCGTCTTTCACTAAGCACGAGTTAAAAGTAGACTCGCCTTTTACTAGGCACAAGATCAAAGTAAACTCGCCTAAATCGTCATAGGCATGAATGTGTCTAGTTCACTGTCTAGTAAAACTTATTCTTAAAATTCACAGAGATGGATTTCATCTCTCTCTACAAACTTGGGGGACTTACGGTTGGGGATGAATTTACATTCTCCTCAAGGCCCATTAAAAAATGAATTAAACCCATTTCACTAGGAAATCCTAGACCTCTTCTTTCTATAAATAAAGAGCCACCCCTTCTTAGAGAGGAGATTATCTTCATTCTTAGATCTATAACACTTCTTATAGAGATTTATCGATTCTAAGGTTCACTTTACATTTCAAATCATCATTGTAATGAATCTTTGATAAAGAAAATCTCTTTGTTGTTTCTTTTTCATTTGATTTCAATGATTATTTCTCCTAAATCATCATAAAAGATGGGTACATGAGAGCCTATGATGGTTGATAAAGCTACCGAGGTTCGTCCTAGAGAAAACAGAGGATCATTCTAAAGAAGAAAAGTGATCTTGGAAAATTTGTGGTGGCCATGGCTTGATCAAAAACCACGAGTTTCCCAATGCCCTTTGTGATATTGGATAATCGGTGAGCGTCATACCCAGAGCTATGGAGGAAAAGTTGAACATGAGAGTGGAGCCTTCCAGCGATTCATTCATCTTTGTGGATTGCTCCAAGGTAGATTCTGGAGGTATTTGTAGAGATGTCCCACTGCAAATTCAGGATGTCTTAGTCCCGATAGACTTCCATGTGATGGATATCCAAATCAATTGGAATTCTTCTTTGTTAGACCATGATTAACCCGGGTCTTAAGGGAGGGGTTCTTAGCTTCGGTTAAGAACCGTTTCTTAGCTTTTAACTAAGAAAAATAAAGACCGTCTCTTAAATAAAGATATAAAAACCGATTCTTAGTAGAAAAGTGTATAAAAGTGTCAAATCATAAATTTAAGAACCCCAAAATAAGAGCATGGGTTAATCATGCTCTTACTTGGAAGAGCTTTATGGCCACCGTAGGAGCTATTTGCGACATGAAGACAAACAAGTTATCCCTTTCTTTGATTGATCATAATGTTTATATGAAATTTATAAGAATAAAACATGCCCTCATGAAAATGTGTAATGATGCAGAACTTGTGACCACATTCTTCTGTGATTATGACTTCAATGAAGAGTCAAAAGATGGAGCATCGATTGATACCCTGCCCAGACAATCGATCGAAGCGTTTGCAGTTCAGCAATCGTCGACACCCACCCTTCGTTATCGACTCGACAACCTACTCCAGAACCGATCAACAACCCTACTCCAGAACCGATCAACACTGCCACACAGATGGTGGTTACAATACATCCTACCCCGAGTACGACGAAGACTACAGAGAAGATGAGATACACGAGTACCATGGTATTGCTATGGAAGAGGCTGGTGTTTATCACATTTCCCATACTGACCTAGAATTAGCATCCGAACTAGATTCAGCTGCAGAACGCGAGAAGGAATATGGTTATCTACAACCAGAATGAATTCGGTATATGAGAGATCCTGACGGTCACACAAGAGATATGGATGGTAAACTACTAAATTTCACGAGGGAAGATATAGCAGATATACTTGCCATGGCTAATGGAGTTGGAAACATTTTTTGCGCAACAATTTGGTAATCGAGCATCGATTGACGGTCACCATACACCATCGAAAGACACACGTCCAAGCCCCTACGCAGATACAAGGAGATTACTGAGAAGAAGAGCATATTGATATTGCGGCCTAGCATCAGAAGACGCCGGCAAAGTGATGAACGTGAGAGTGAATAATTGAGCATCGATTGCCGGCTACTCCAGGCCATCGAACGACATCAGACGCGAACCAGAACACAAACTTGGAGCATAAGATAAAGATATTGGTAATCTTAGACCCGGTTGAGTTTGGAATTTTTAGAGACCCATAGGGACGTTTATGGGCTATTCATGGGAGATTCCTACATTTATCTAAGGAGGATGTAGAAGATGCCCTTATTATGGCTAATAGATCGAGTACTTTATTTGGACAACAACAACATCCATCGGTCGACGTGAATCTTTCATTGTGGATCGACATCGGCAAACTATATCAAATCGGCTGTCTGCGAATTGGATGTCGATCGATGGCAAGTGTGCAGCATCGATCAACCTCGTCTTTTAACATCGTTTACTCCAAGTTTGTGTCGTCGATCGACGACAGTCTTGTACTTCGACTTCTCAAATCGTTAGCTACGGTTTCTTCTCCTCTAAATGCTCTAAAAGCTCCAAATATCTCCATATATCTCCAAAACATTCCTAGACATGTAAATACTCCAAAACATATCCTAGCACACATAATATACCCTAAATAAAGCCTATAACATGGCCTAAAATTGGTAATAAATAGGCTATATCAACTCCCCACTTAACCTTTTATTATCTCTCAATCTTCCCAAACAATAAGAAGAAAACACGAAGATCTCAGAATACTTCAGATTCATTGTAAACTACACCTTCAAAGTCTTAAATTCATGATAATTTCTTTGTCCTCTTTTCCACCACATTCTTCAGTTTCAATCGAGCTCTGCCATGAATCTCAGTCATCACCAATCTCCCGCACCAAAGACTCCTTTGAAGTTTCGACCAAGAACTAGAGTCGCATCATACTCTTTCACACCCTTTCTGACGTCATGGCCTCACATCTCGCCATCGCAGCTCCGTCTAAAAAAAGTTTGAGAGCACCAATGGCTATTTTTATGTATTTTGGTCGTTTGGTCCTTTAGAATTCACAATAATTGTGTTTTGACCCCGAATTTTTAATTGTGCAGATGTCTACTATTAATCCCTAACTTCTTGATTGTTCATTTTGTATCATAGTCATCCCTTCAGTGTGTGTGTACGATAAGTAAAATAGTGTACAATAGATAAGAAGGTGTACATGTGTATGACAAATATAATAGTGTACATATGTATACAAACAAAGAGGTTGTAAATGTCGGTGCAAAAAATATGATAGTGTCATATGTAAAGCAATCCAGAAATTAATCAAGGTAAGACCCTACCATGAGATAGCATGAAAACACACACACTAATTAAAAACTCTTAAACAAGGTGTGACAAATATGATATTTGAGTTTTGTCAGATTTCAAAGATGCTCCGACCTTGCCTGTACATGGGAAGAAAGAAAAAAAAATCACATGTACATTGTGTTAACATTATCATGAGTTCATGAAGTCGCAGAGGCTTAGTTATTTATATAGAAAAGGTACAAAAAGCCAAAAATGTATACAAAATCACTTTGATGTATAATACAAAATTAGGTATACACATGTACAATTTGAATGCAATGTACAAACGACTTTTCTTTTACATCAATATGATATCACAAATGTACAAAGCATTCACCACATACATAACATCTAAAAAAAAGAATATCAAGCCAGATAGAAGATAACATATACGACATATATGAGAATAGATGTACACATGGTTTTTGTGTGTTATTCTTAATCTAAAGATTAAAATAATTTTTACATACATAACATCTCAAAGCAAAAAAATGTGGCTTTATGGAAGATGAAGAAATATGGCTTTATGGAAACTAGCGAATATGGGCCGTAAATAAAAGTAAAAAAGGAGATCGAGTGGTTAGGATAAGAGACAGATATGTGTCTTGTCAAAAAATCAGATTGCATGAGGGCCGTTGAGATAGAAAATAGATGAATGGTGAGGATTGATTCCCGCTAATATTGTGGTTTGGTTGACGCATGGATTAGTTACCATTCAACGAGATTTTTTTGGTCAAAAAAGAAACTATTAGAAGAAAGTGTGTTGATAACAACAACTACTTACCCAGGATCTCGTAGTCCATGGTACCTGCCCCGAACTGGGGCGTTCAAACTGGGAGTCAGCTGTTCGACTCGCGAGACGTTGCCCAGGACCCTAAACGGTACATGCAAAGGATGGCGGCCGGGCCTAGGTGGTGGGCCGTAAGCTCAACACCTGATTAATACAAAAAAAACAACAACTATTTATTGTGTTAGTAAAGCATAAAACTGCTTTCTCGATGTAATTTCTCTTTTATTACTGGGTTACTTAAATATGATTTGCGGGTTACGAACTTACGATGACATCTCTAATGTGGATATTATGTGTGATAACTAGATAGAATTATAGGAATCTTTTTATGGTATTCTTCAGTTAAAAGTCTAATAAATTTAACTGTGATAACTGGTGATGCATTCAACGGTAAGACGATAAACGAAGATAAGTAAACATAACGAAGAATAAGATGGTAATGAGAAAGAAGATTCAGTAGAAAAGTTTCACATTAAATTCTTAAATTACTGTTCATAAAATAAAAGAAATTGGATTTGATACTGATGTTGAACACTAAGGGCTTGACTGGTTTTTCCACTACACCCGCAAATGCAGCTTTTTGCGGTTAGTAGCGGTTGTTACCGTTTTGCAAGAATCACAAAAAACGCTATAACCAAGCTATAGACACTTCAAACCGGTCCAATTTCTCAAAATTAAAAGCTGACTTCTAGTTAGTGTTTGCGGTTGCGGACGGTTGCGAGAGGGTAAAGAAATTTTTTTTCAAAAAAATTATATTAAATTAAAAAATTTTATTATAATTTTTAGATATTAATATATAAATTCATATATATAAACCTAAATAATTCTTTATAATTTAATACTATGATTTTAAATATATACTTTATATTTAGTATAATAATATGATTTTTAATATTTTTTAATTATATAAGTGTTAATATTGTTAATTTATTTAATAAACCGCTTTTGCCATTTGGTAGTCAATGAGTCGAGTTTTCTGCAAACTAACAAATTTTTAACTGCTGCACTAATCGTATAAATCGTTTAGTAACATATTAAACCATAATTATCCGCATTCGTAAACTCCTGTAACCGCAACCGCTGCGTTTAAAACCACATTTAGGCCCTACATCGATGAGGTTTGAGAGCAGTAGTTGACCGCGTGTTTCCCTTCCTTGTTCCCATGTATGAACGAAGAAAGTAGTTACAAATTGCTATTTATTTATATATTTTATATTGTTACACAAATGATGCTATAAGGATATACTAGAAGTAGAAGTAATTTGAAGGTCCCCAGAGTCCAACACTGATTTCATTTCTTCTATGCCTTAGCTCCCGCTGTACAGAATAAAACTATCCATTATATAATATTTATGAAAAAAACTTTAAAATAGTATCAAGCTTTTAAAATTTCACAGAAGGTGTTTTCAAATAATATTTTGTGTTACAATTTTTGTTTGAGGAATATATAGCAACATGTTATGTTGTTCTAAATATTGCAGTTTATGAAAATCAACATTTTGTATCAAATTAACAATATTGAATATCATTTTCATACAGCATATTTATAATACTTTTCACGTTTTTGAAAAAGACTATACGATCATTTTAACCACTCAGTTATTGATATGACATAGTAGTCTATTTTATTAGAATTCACAATCTAAAAGTATACTTGTTGACAAAAGGGTAAGTATATTTCTAGTTACAAAAAATATATCTAAATGATAATAAAAATATAATTTTAATATATTTTCAATTTTTTCATCTAATTGTGTTAAACATAATTAAAAACAGTTACCTTGTGTAGTAGTTGGTAAAGCCGCGGCATCCACGGTAACAACTCTGGAGCATTTGTACGGAAGCGCGCCGGTTGTGGCACAACTTTGAATGCAATCTTCACGGCATTGATGCAATGTTTCTCCGTTGACATTTTCCATTGCCATTATCATCGTCACCACAAAAATTATTGCAATCACTGAGTTCCATTTTGCACCCATATCTTATTATCAAAGATCTATTTTTTGTTCTTTTTGCATGTGGAGAGGTAATGCCACCCATCCTCTATTTATAAAAATTCTTCTCAAAATAGTTACTTTTTCTTCTTCCTTTCCTTAATCGTTTTTTTCCCTGATATAGAAATCAGCAAATTGTTTGACCAAAAACAAGGAAAGTTTAGTTTGTTTCTAAAAATACAATGATGAGATCGTAAAAAAAGAAGGTTGATTATATCGTTTGACCTGTGTTGTCTTTAATCATGAAATAGATTTCCTCTCAGTTTCAAAAACTGGTCAAACTATTGACTACAGATTCACGAAACACAATAAATTAAATTATCTAAAATAGCATATTACAAACTGCACGTACTTTTCATAGAGATCTATGTTTTTGTTGGTAGTTTTATTTCGGTCTGGCTTCCAAGACCACCCCAAGTTTGAGTAATAGAATTGCCGTTTGATGTAAAAAAAAACACATAACAGACTTTTTAAAAACAAAACGGCGACTCCCTTGAACACGAGTTCCTTTGAACGCATGATCTCTCAGTGATTTGGACCACCCCTTGGTGTGAGATCATAAGTTTTAACCAAGAGATCATTGTCTCTCGGTTCTGCCACTCCTGTCTCTGATCTGCCATCGTCTTCGATCTCTCTCTCTCGGTTCTTCGTCTGGTGTGTTGCTCGTGAAGAACGACGAGTCACGGTGTTCGGCTTCTTCAATTGTGTCTTTGCTTATTCGCCGATCTCGACGACTCCACGACGTACGATCAATACATTCATTGATGTGTTGGATGGTACGATAAGTCTCCGCCATCGTCTCTCGGTTCATCGTCTGCCGTGGGTTTTTCGAAGATCACATCGAGTCCATGAAGTTCGACCCTTCCATTACGCCTAGCTTCTTCGTAGATCACGGCGTACGCTTCATACAGTTTGATATCCATTGGGCATCAAACTCTTTGGTGTATTAGACGAGAACCAAACGTTCGATCGTTACTCGGTTCTTATTACCTACACCACCATGTGTCTTTCAAATGTTTAACCAGTATATCCTTCGATGTACCAGATAATTTACTTCGGGTTGGCCATCAATATATTACACCAACTGTATCAGTTTCGTTCTCATCCTCATCCATAGTGAGTTTGCGTTTCATTGGTGAGTCCCTCATATGGGGCCTTCATCAAGAATGCGGTTTGATCATTTAGCAGATATCAAAGGCAAGGAATTGTTATACGAGACGATGATGAACAATAAAGCTCATGGATCATGACGATGTTTTTGTTATTAAGGAATTCCGGTTATCTCTAGTTGGCAAGATCTTAAACCAGAAGAAACAAAAAGTGGAGAAGCTTCTTTGAACAATCCCATCACAATGGGTTTTACAAGATATGATCACAGCAAATGACTTGGGAAATCAGAAGTTTCTTTTTAACTTCAGCTATTATGAGGATGATCTAAACTCTGTTTCTCCGACAAAGTCCGTTTCATTTCAACTTCTGTATGTTCGTGTTGGTCCGCTAGGAACCAATAGTACACGATGATTATCCATGGGTAATCCCATTTTGGGTTTAGCTGGTTGGTTTTCCTCTACACTTATGGACAAACAAAAACTTGAGAAATATTGGTAGAAGAATTGGACATGTTGATACACTGGAGCTGTCTAAGGGTCGTATGCTCATAGAATAGACTCATGTTGGCCACTAAAATTCTCAAGGAAAGTTTAATCGCAAGAAGGGGATGAGGTTACTATCGAAATTAAATATCACATGATGTTTAAACACTGCACTATTTGTGGACTACTTTCCCATGAAAAAGATGTTGCCCTTCTACAAATATCCAAACTCGACATCACGCCCCCGAGAGAACGGTCTGATGTTTTCTTTAGAGCCCAGTTACCACATGAGCGGCTTAACCAGCACTCCCCGACACATGAGGCGCATGGTAACTCCCACGGATCTCGGCTGCCTATGAGGCAAAGGGGAGATTAGGATTTCATGAGGACCATATCACTTCGTATCGACATGAGCGTTATGAGAGCAGTCACAGTGGACCTTGTTCCTGGGATAGATATAATTACCGACGACCGTTCAGATAGAGTTTTCCAGGAATCAGAATGATTACTCTAGAAGTAATAGATATGGAGGTAGTCGATACGATTCATACCATCGCAAACCAGAGCAAAGATGGAGAGCTAAACCAGTGAGTACTTTGGATGTTTGAGGAGAATCAGAGACGTTCGGGTACCCATGGTAACAATCGGAAGGGTGATTTTGATGTGTGTGAGGATACTTGTGATGCCTCACATGATATTGTTCCTTATGAACAAATATCAGACACTCTTGGATCTCAGGTGGATGAGAATCAAAGGAATTGGGGTGCTAGTCAGAGGAGGATGATAGCTAGTATGATCATGACACCAACAGTGGGGGATCAGGTTTTGGACCGTCAATTGTAACTGTCCGCCACAAAATGAGCTGCTCGAACACTTCCTTCTCACCCTTGCATTGAGCCTGGCGCTAGGGATGATCAATTATTGGTGCTTTGAATGACAATGGAGATAGCGGGAATCAGCAAGATGAAGGTATGTTGGGGTTTGAACCTAATGAGGAAGACCTACTAGGAGAGGAGCTCTTGGAATCAGAAACTAAATGGCCAAACCCTTATACGTTGTGGAAAAGAGATCAAAGTCAGGAAAGAAGGCGACAAGAGCGATGAAACCAGGCGCCACAATGTCTGCTCCTCTGGGTTTCCGAAGCAAGAAGTTGAGTTCCTTCAACGGGGATCTCCAAACAAACGACCTACATTCTCTGAGAATTAATATGGTTGGTGAAGCTGGTAACTCTGGATGACAGAGTGTGAAGAAGACGAGAGAAAGGCATGCAAAAAAAGAGGAAGTGATGAGGCCTGAAAACTCATCAAACAGAGAGCCATGAAACAATCAGTTGGAACTGTCGAGGGATTGGGAACAACCTCACAGTTCGACGCCTTAAGGAGATGTGTCAAAAGCATCGCTCAGGACTTGTTTTCTTTTCTGAACGAAGAATAATAGGTTGATGTTGCAAAACATTACATACCGACTTAGGATCTGATCGTTTGTTTATCGTTGAGCCATTTGGCCTTAGCGGAGGTTTATTTTATTTTTCTTGGAAGAATTTCAAATTAATGTTTTACTTTCTAATTAGCAGAATGATTGATGTTGGTACGGCCTGGGATAGGCCTGGTGTTCCTGGATCACTTGAAGGGGGTGGATGAAGATGTCTTTGGAGGTTACTAACACTCCTTGGACGTGTGGTCTTCTCCTGAAAGCTCTGGATTGCTTTAAGGATGTGTAGCTACTCCTAGTGGCACATGGTGCCCTGCCTGGTGCCAAGATGATCACCTTGGAGATCCCTCTCCTTAAGTGAGATTAAATGTTCTTGATGTTGAACAGAGAAAGCAATAGCACACAAGACAGCAATATCTTAAAGTTCTTTGATTAATTGATGATCGATGAACTCATCTGGTTTACAAGCTTAAATAAGAAAAGTTGCGCCTATCTAAGCTAGAAAGCCCTAAGCCTAAACCAGAATTGGTTTAGGATTCCTAATCCCATTCCAAAATTGACTTAATCCTAATCCTAACTCGACTTGGTTTTTCCTGGTTTGAATTTGAAATCAATTACACAATTTAAAACACTAAACAACATGCTGGTTTGTCCTTGATCTCGTCCTCCTCTTCAACCCTTAGTCCCCATGAAAAATCATCTCTTAAAGGGGATATTCTATATTTCGCACGTGTTGAAGAGCCTTCTCTTGGGATCTAGCTCCGGATCGCAGTGACTGGCCCATCCCAAAAGAATCAATGGGTTCTTGGGTTTGGTCGCTGGATCCCTTTTGGGCCGAATGGGCCCTTCTCGTCTTCTTCAGTTTCAGCTCGTTCCAACAAGTTCTGGCTCCATCAGCTTGTTCCTCAGGCCCATTAGATGAGTAAAACTGATCTCCCATAGCTCAGTTCCTCGCCTTCCTTGTGCTCCTGACATGATCTTCCAAACGGATGCACCCTCCATCGCCTTGGTTAATTCCGAACATAATTCAGTCATCTCATCTTTGTTAGACCTCATCTAGCTCGCCAAGTTCCTCTTCGAGACTTGAGCTCTCTAGCTCATTCACTCCTCCCTGGTTCATGGAGTGATCTTCTTGTTGTTGCTTTGTTGAGTTGGTCCTTCCTTGTTCTACTCTAGTCTGGGCCGCACTCATCCCCTCCTCCTTTAAAGGATTTGAACCTCAAATCCAATTCATCTGGCAAACCAAAGGATTCAAGTCAGACACAATAAAGGTAGAACTGATGTTGCAACTTACCTTCCCAGATCAATTTGATAGGCATTGTTATTGATCCTTTACAGAACATTTGAAAGGACCATCCTTCCTTGGCATTAGTTTGGACTTCCTTTCTGTAGGAAACATATCCTTCTAAGGTGAATCCAAACCAACTCTCCATCGGTTGAAGGATCAAAATCTTTTGCCCCTTGTTCTTTTTTTTTAGCATACACTTTTGGGTTTTGCTGCTCTATGTTTCTCAATTACCTGCTCATGCAAAGACGAACAAAAATCTACCTTTGGCTGCCATCAATTAGTTTGTTCTTTTAGTGGTAAAGCAACAAATCAATAGGGGCCAACAGATTGAACCCATAAATAACTTGGAAAGGAGTGAGTTTGTTGTTGAATTGCATTGATCTATTGCATGCAAATTCCACATGAGGCAAACAATCATTCCCAAGTTTTTAGATGCTTTTTAATCAAGGCACCGAGGAGTGTAGACAATGTCCTATTCACTGTTTCATTTTGGCCATCAATCTGAGGATGACAAGTTGTAGAAACAACAGTATGGTCCCCAACTTAGCCCACAAAAATTTCCAGAAATAGCTAAGGAACTTAGAGTCTCTGTACGAAACATGGTCCTAGGCATTCCATGCAATCTAACAAACTATTTAAAGAAAATATCAGCCCCATTAGATGCATCATCAGTCTTATGGCAAGGAATGAAGTGTGCCATCTTAGAGAACCTATCTACTACACAAGATACCATATTTACCTCTTTCGTTCTACGCAAACCTAAGTCTGGAGGAATATCGTATGGTGGACGGTTTCTTGGACCGCCATGATCAATATCAGTGGTTTTAGATGGGTGTGGAAGGATGACAGTGGAAAATTGAGCTTATGGGGACGCGAAACGTAAGGAGGCGAGAGACGGCCCTTATTCTGAACTTGAAGCGCTTAGATGGGCGATGGAGAGAATGCTTCAACATTCGTCATGTCAGTGTTTTGGGACAGACTGCAAGGATCTTATTGCAATGGTACATGAACCGCACTCATGGCTGAGTTTGCAACTGAATTGGAGGCTATGAAGACATTGTTGATATGCTTCCCCAGAATTTGAGATATGATCATTTCCCAATGGCTCAGAATGTAATTCCAGACGCATTATCTAAGACTGCACGATCTTCTCATAGAGACCTTGTTTCGTTGGTTGTTCTATTTCGGTCTGCTTCCCAGACACCTTAAGTTTGAGCAATAGAATAGTTGTTTGATGTCAAAAAAACTAGCTTAAATAAACTTTAGAACACATCATAATTAGGGATTAACAAGAATTAAATATCTGAGTATTAGAGTATTTAATGAATTTTGATAGTATGTTCGGATATTAAAATTTCAATTTGCTTTGTCTTTGTCTCCACCAGAACTGGCGATCCCGGTTATGCTCCTTCAACGCTCTCCGTTTGAATCAACGATGCGTGAAGAGCGCTTTGTCTTCATCTTGATTACTAAACCATCGTCTCCCGACCAGTCACAACATACCTAAGGCGTTTTCAGACATTATTCGCCAGTTTGAGGATGTGTTTCCTGAAGATCTTCTAGAAGAACTATCACACTCCGCGATATTCAACACCATATAGACCTTGTGCGCGACGCTGCTTTACCCAACCGGTCACACTAAAAATGATCCCCAGTGAACACGAAGAACTTAGGGGACAAGTTCATGATCTTATTTCCAAGAGATTCTTACACGAAAGTTTGAGTCCATGCGCCGTCCCTGCTTTACTCATTCCAAAGAAAGACGGTTCTTGGCATATGTGTGGTTTTTGGCCACGCGATCAACAAAATAATGGTTGATAGTGCTTTCCTATTCCGCCGTCCCTTGACGACTTGTTCGGTCAGATTGGTACAACAACAAAAAAATTTTAACTTGACCTCAAAAGGGGCTACCATCAAATTTGTATCCATCCTGGAGATGAATGGAAGACAGCATTTAAAACTCGTGAAGCTCTCTTTGAGTGGCTTGTTAGCCTTTCGGGTTATCCAATGCTCCCAACACTTTCATGCGTGTGATGAACCAGGCATTGCATCCTTTCATTGGTAGGTTTGTTGTTGTCTACTTCGACGACATACTGATCTTTAAGCATCACTATAAGATCACATGCGCACCTTTCCTAACATCTTGATTGTCCTCCCGTCGTGACAAGTTCTATGCACACTCAAAAAGTGTGAATTTGGCTCTTCTCAGGTTCACTTCCTCGGCTACATAGACTCTGCGCAAGGGCTAGCAGTCGACCCGAATAAAATCTCTGCGATACAGTCTTGGCCTGCTCCGAATACAATCATCGAGGTTCAGACTTTTCATGGATTGTCATCATTCTATAGATGGTTCGTGCCTCATTTTAGCAGCCTCATGGCTCTATAACAGACGCATTCGCAAAGGACATTTTTCTTGGACACATAGGCTGCAAAAGCGTTCTCTATTATCAAAGAAAAGCTTTCTACGGTTCCTATAACTCGCCTTACCAGACTTCTCTCTTTTTTGAACTACATGTGACGCATCTAAGGCTGGAGTTGGTGTTGTCTTAAGCCAAAAAGGCCGTCTGATCGCTTTTTAGAGTGAGAAGCTCGTAGTGCTCGCTTTGCGTCATAGTACGTATGATGTGGAATTTTACGTCATTGTTCAAGCCATCAAACACTAGCAGACATTATTTGTTCCACAAAGAGTTTGTCCTCTATACTGACACGACGCACTAAACACTCGCACAATCAAGTAAAGTATCTTCAAAATATGCCTCGTAGATTTCGTACCTTCAACAATTCAGCTTTTGATTAAAGCATACATCTGGAGCCCTCGAACCAATGTTGCAGATGCCCTTAGCAAGCAGCATTCAATGTTGGCGGTTCTTCACACTTCCGGTCCAGAATTCATTACCTTAGTGAAGTTTACCCTGACGATCCATTCTTTGGCCCATTTTCAATCTCTTTTGAATGGAGTACCGTCAGGAGACTATGCCTCTCACGACGGCTTTCTTTTTCGGGGTTCCCAGCTGTTCATCCTGATTGTAGTCTCCGTTTACATTTCTTGGCCGAGTTACACCCAGGAAGGCCATGTGGGACGTGACTGTACTCTCCATCTTGTTGCTTCATTGTACTTTTGGCCAACTTTAAGGCGCGATGTAGAACGATTTGAAAGATGTGTTACGGTCCATACTTCTAAAGGTCATTAATCTAACGATGGCCTCTACATGCCTTTACCTATTCCTACCCAACCATGTACTGATATCAGTATGGACTTTGTTGTTGGACTTCCACAAACTCGACGAGGCTTGATTCAATCTTTGTAGTCGTTGATCGTTTCTCAAAAATGGTCCACTTTATTCCTTGCAATAAGACTACTGACGCAGTTCAGGTAGCAACTTTTTTTTCTAGGGAAATTTACCGCCTCCACGGTCTTCCACTCTCTAATGTGTCTGATCGCGATTCATGCTTTCTCGGGCATTTTGGGCGGTCTATGTTGGGTACATCTCTGGATATGAGCTCGGCTTATCATCACCGTCGGATGGACGGACGAAAGTCACAAATATATCTTTGGGTAATCTTTTGCGCTGTATGGTTGGTGATGCTATCAAAACGTGAGACGCACGCTTACCACAAGCAAAATTTGCGCATAACCATTCTCTAACCGCAGACTAGGCTCTTTCCCTTACCAAGACGGTAATATGGCACTATACCACAAAGCTCCAGTGGACCTTTTCCCCTCTTCCGGATCGTACATGAGTTCATGGTGATGCAGCCACGTTTGTTGACTCCTTCCGTGCAAGTTCATGCAAAAGCAGTCACAAACTTGGAGAATTCTGCAACAAGGTAACAAGCGCTGCCAGACAAGCACATGCGTCTTCTGATTTTTTATGTCGGGGACTTCGTATGGGCTTATCTCACTCGAGACAGAATGCCGGCACATGCATACAATAAACTTAAAGCGAAGAAGATTTGTCTGCTTGAGGTGTTGGAACGTATAAATAACAATGCATACCGTCTTTGCTTGCCATCTGATATTACCACATCTAATGTGTTTAATGTTAAGTATTTGTCCCGATATGTTTCCAATGACATTGCTTCCGATTCGCGGTCAAATCCTCTTCACCCGGGGGGACCTGATGGCAGCAACACTCTCTTCCTTGGCGCCAACGGGTGTTGCCCGACTAGTTCAAACAATTCACCTTTGTTTTTATTATTTATTTCTTTTTAGATAATGATGCTTTGTTTCCTTTTTGGCTTTAGTCTTAAGTTTCCTTTTCTCCTTAGGGTTTTTCCAATGAGAATAGCTATATAAACGAGTCTAGGACGTCTTGTTCTAGACACACTTTTGATAATAATAATTAGAGTTTGGCTTTTATACTTGTGGCGAATTGATTAAATTTGTCTCTCAAGAAAGTTGGTCTCAAGAAGCTATCAAAGAAACTCTTTTATTGATTCAAGAAACGTCTCAAAGAATCCTAACATTCCCTTGATCGACCGTTCACCCTATCGTACTTTGTGGCCACTTATGCTTCAGTAAAATAAGGATATCCAGAAAACGGATATCCAGAAAGTATATAGATATTTTGTGGATATTTACAAATACTTACGGATATCTCATTTTTTTTATTAATATAAATAATTTAGAAAAATTGGAGATAATTTGTTCTTTAAAATATTTGTACATGATATATAAAAAATAAGTGGTGAAACTATATGTTTGTAAATTATAAAATTAATTATAAACAAACAAACTTAAGAAAAACTTATAGATGTCAAAAAAGTCTTCCCTTTTTATTTAAAATTTTATAAGTATTATTGTGAATAGAAATTATCAAATCATATGTTAGAAATAGCAATTATATAAACTTACACATTTAAAAACTCTACACTTAATCAAAATATTATGTATTTATATATTTATTGGAGCGGAGTGGATATCTGCTTCTTAAAATTTATTATTTGTGATTTGCTTCATTTCTAACATACAGTAATTTTAAAATATTTTTTGGCTCAAAATTTTACAGATAGCCCGAATTTTCGGATCGAATTGAAACAAATAAGGATCGAATCAAATTTAAAGGAAACAAATGCTCATCCCTAATCACATATTGGTTAGAAAACTTTTATTGGTAGCAACAATATAAAACAAAAGTGTTTTAATTGGGGCTACCAATAATGGTTGTTATCGAACATTTTACTCCAATCATCGTAGTGATAACACGTGGCTACCAAAACATGATGTAATGATTCATGATTAATATGTAAGAGATAATGGTTGTTATCGAACATTTTACTCTCAAAACTCATAGATTATGAGGAACAAACTATATGCTAAAACAATGATTTAAAAACATGATAATCTAATACATGTTCAATCATCGAAAATACTTAATTACTTAAGTTATATAAAAGCTTTAGAAGTTAAATTATATTATATGGTATCGTTGGTTAATATAAATAATTTTAAATTAATACGGTTCAATATTTAGTAAAAGAATGATTATTTAAGAGGAAAGTACGAAAAACTCTTTGGTGTTGACACATCAGCATAAAGGCAATTTTGTGAATATATTACACTTTAAAAGTTATTTATTAAAAATACTCATCTTTTAATATATAGGGAATAGGAAAAAAAACTAAAAAGCTACGACATCTTTCGTTTACTTCAAGCGTTAGTGCTAAATCTCAAAACAAACATTATTTCTACCATAAATGATTGTTAGTGCATATAAATTTTAGAGAAATTTACTTAGATTAACTCTTATTTTCAACTAATTACTAGTTTAACTCTACATTATGTACACACATTAAAATAGGTATAGAAAGACAAGATAGCCCTCTTAGAGCACCCTTAAAGAGCACCAAAACTCTAAACAACACCTCATATAGTTTCTAATTAAGTACTGGTTCTTCTATTTTTTTGGATCCCATGACACACGTGGTGGGCTGCGATTGGTTCGTTTTAATTTTTTTTATAGAAAAAAAACAAATAAGCATCCTAAATGGGATGCTAGGGTTAATGATGCTCTTAGTTAATAATTATTACATTACTGCCATTATTATTAAATTTTACAAACTCAAAATGATAAAAATAAAACTCATTACGCTGTACTGTTAATCTTTTGTAACCGCTTGAGTTACACAAATATCGCAGTGTGTTACACACGGATATGTTAATATTCTACAAACCGTTTTAGTTACACAAAGATCGCAGTGTGTTACATACGGGTACGACAGAAGGAATAAAATAGATGTTTTCAGACTTATTCCAAAAAAATTCTACTCTGTTTAACTTGTCTGGAAATACTTTGATGTTATTAAGATTCTGTGATATATGTTTACATCAAATGATTGACCTTTATATAGAGATCGAATCATTATAAAGAGACACACCTCTTCATACTAAAAGACATAACATGAAGAATTACAACTCTTTTGTATAAGAAACTAACTAATGTAAATGTACTAAGGAGAGATTAGATTATATAGTTTAACACTTTCCCTTAATCATATCTCGACTTCACTCCAAATTGCTTCCTGAGATCTTCAAACCTTGAACGCCCAATGCGTTTGTGAGAATGTCTGCGAGATGATCATCCCCTTTGCAATACTCTAATTCCTTTTTGCTCAACTTCTCTCACGAATGGTACTTGATCTCTATGTGCTTTGTCCTCTTGTGTCGCACCGGATTCTTTCCAATTGCTATTGCTGATTTGTTGTAATGAGTTTCTTGTATCTGAACGATTTTAAGAGATAGATGGGCTTCCTGGGAACCTTCTTTATGGTCTGGAAGGTGCTGATGTCGTGCATTGACTGAAGGAGAAAGAGCTGTTGAAGCTTTATTGCAAGAAACTCTAAATAAGGCAAGTTGAAGCAAGTGTGGATCCTCTTAATCCTATGCTTGCTGATCCATGGTAATCTAAGACAACACGTCTGGGATGGTAATATATGTCTTCTGGATGGTTGGGATGATCTCCTGGCTTCCACAAATAAGACTGGATCGAAGCAAATTGGTTTGGTTGAAAACCTTCCCAAATTGATGTCGGTTTGGCCAATTTGAGTAAACCAAGTAGATTTTTAGGTTGGATTGGATTTTGGCCTTGGTTCTTCTTACTCCTGGGCTTTTATAAGGCTCTCCTTAACATAACAATTTCCTTTGGTTAAGTTCTCTACATGGTTGAATTTCTATGAATCCGAATATGGGTGAACTAGCCCATTAGATGCTGAGAAGATGATCTGATTTGTAAAATCCATAACTTTTGGCTCCGTGAATATTTTCTAGTGATTATAATTTTCAATGTTACATTGTTGAGTTTACTGTCCATAGAAATTAGTTTCATGCCAAAAGACCTTCTGGTTATTGAGATATACGCCTTGAACTAAAATTTTGTCGCTAGTATCGCCTAGGTGGTTGGTCTGGCCGGTTTGATGAAGGTCTGGCCGAGGTATGGATTTGATGGCCACATCAGAAGCGATCCCAAACCAAGAATATGATTTCTTCACGTGAGGAGGCTAAATCAAATAGACATAAGAGGTTAAAGCGCTACAGAACTAAAAATAGTCAAACAAGTCATTTATGTCAACGCATACAATGCATCTCTAACTTCAATCTATTTTTTTCACTTTACAATAAGTTTTTGAGTAAAAGAAATTCAACCCTACTTTATTTTTTATTTTATAATAGAATAAAAATAAGTTTACTCCATAAATAGAATAATTTATTTATTTGTTTATCACATTCACTCTAAAATAGAGTAGCATTGGAGTAGAACCAAATTATATTATAAAGTTACTCTTTTTGACCATTCCAATGGTTCACTCTATTTTTCACTATAAAATAGAGTAATTCTATAATAGAATTGTGATATATTCTAGTGGTACTTTATTTTAGATTGAAAAATAGAGTGATAAAAAAAACAACTTAAAATATAGAATAAATCCATTTTTATTTTATTATAGAATGAAAAATAAAGTATCATTAAAGCATTTTTATTATGAACTCTATTTTAGAATGAAAAATAAAATGAGGGTTGGAGATGTCCTAAACGTGGAATGGGATGAGATTTTATAATAGTGTTCAGTCCATGTTTTATTCCTTTTATTTAAGTGACTCTCATTTTCATTTTTTTCTGTCATAACTATAATTTTCTCTTTTGTAGAAGAATGTTTATAATTTGGCTTTATAGTTACTTAATTTGTTGGTCTGTATACATGCCTAATGTCCAGCATGTATGCTATGAATTTTGAAGTTCACAAATTAATGATAACTAGAAATCTATTATTAACACTAGTGAGCGTTATGATAACATCTGACAAGACTGACTCAACAGGTTGTATACATCTTTGTTTTGCAAATTGAATCCCTACATGCCTAATACCGAGTATGAATATGTCGCTATGAATTTTCAAATTCGCAAATGATATCCAGAAATCTATTATTAACACAAGTGAGCGTGATGATAATATCAGACTGACTCTACGGTAAAAATAAAATCCTACCAAAATCATTTGAGTTAAAACTCACCCTGCAATGAAAAGTTTAGCAGTGCATCGCAGGTTGAGAACACCAAAGAGAATTCTACTTCCAAGTCTTTCTTACGGTTTGCCTTCTTCTTCTTCATCTTGTAACGGCTCGTCTTCTTGGGGTTGGTAAACCGAGCTGAATAAACAAGAACTACATGAGAAAGCTCTGCCTTGTTACCAAGAATCAAGAATTTATATACCTGGGACCGTGTAGCCACGTGGAAACTTATCGGGGGGTATGTTTTTCATGGGTTGTTCACAAGCCACAACTAGTTTGAATCCTCCTCCCATGTCACTCCCATTAAGTTCAAGGGCCTTCTCTTTTGCACCTTCTCCCAGAATAGAAATGATGGCTAGGCTTTAAGAATAAAAAAATAAACAGTCAATAGTTTGAACATTAAAGGGGGAAAGCAAAAAGTGGAGGAAGAAGGCACAAACTGATCTGGAAGAGGATAATATTTCATGGGGTATAGCTGAAACTTCACAATCTCTCCGCATGAAGAGAAATGGTTGGTCAAGGAGGCTTCGATATCAGCAGCAGGAAGTGAAGTGTCGTATCCTGAAACCGAAAAAATTACGCTAGCAGCGGTTCGTCTGGCTTCGGCCAACCTAGCAGCCATTTCAGGAGTAAATTTAACGAACTCCTCGTGAGTTGAAGTAGCAACTATCTTGCGTCCTCCCATCTCACTTCCACTAAGTTCCAGTGCCTTCTCCTCTGCGCCGTCTCCCAGAATATATATATAGCCACAACTGTAAACAAGTAGTTTTTAGCTATAAGAATAAACTTGAGAGTCAAACTGGAGGATGAAGAAGAAGCCACAAACACGAACCTGTTAGGAGTACCGTCTTCAATGACATAGGGAATAGAAAGAAACACAACCTCTCCACATGAAGAGAAGTGTTTAGTTAACTGGCTCTTGACAACATCCACATGAAGGGAAGTGTCATATCCCTTAACTAAAATCTTAGCGCTCCTGCAATAATAAATAATCTATGCATGTTATTATTGTATCAACAACATCTAAATTACAGATAACAAATTCTCCAAATCAATTTACCGGCTTCTTAGAGCTCTCATAGCATCCAAATCACTATCCAATTCCATCCCCTAAGATAGTAGTACACTTTCGGATAACTGCATTATTATGCGACGACATGCACTTTCGATAGAATTAGGCATCCAATGGTTCAGATGAACCCTAAAATCCAATATATGATCCCGCAAAACCAGGTATTTTAAATAAATTATCGTTCATATGACACGGATTCGAAAGCTCGCGAAATCAAGCCCGATCCCTAAAAATTAAGGAAACTTGCAGTGATACGCCCCAGGACATGGAACCAGCCCAGCACGGTGATCAGGACGTTCAGAACAGCCCAACCGAGGTTCACCCGTCCAACCGTACCAGATCAACGGACAGTGTCGTCTACAGGATCAACCCGCGGACATCCGGAGATGACCTAAGGCTGGAACCACGACCAGATGAGCGAATTGACTGTCCTACAGCAAGTCTTTCCCGACCCATTCGACATTCTAGGACCAATAGTCAAGTCAGAATTCAAGATCAACGAGTGGAACCAGAGAACGGACACAACACTTCGCTTCTGACCCGTTTGGTACGTACCGCATGGCCCGAAGGACATGATCATGACTTTTCCGACCAGATTGAAGATTTCATGATGATCGATCCTTCTAATCTCTCTAAGGCAAGGATACTTAAGCTCTCTGAAGATTTGGTTCAACTAAAGTTGTCATCCGTTCACAAAAGTTCATCAATCAACCACACGGACATACCACAGTGCGTCCTGCTCCTTACCGCAGTACACCCGCTGGGTACGGATGAACCTGGACAGTAGGCGAAGGGACATTTGTGACCAGAGTAGATTCGATGAACCAGGACGAGACACCAAGAGTCATTCAACCAAGATCATGAACCGAAGAGACATTTTGACTAAATTACATGTTTTTCCACAATTCTTTTAGCCCTTTCACATGCCTTTCATTACTATAAATATGTAACCTCATTTCAGCAATAAACCATTCGATTATCACTTTTGTTTTGAGTAACACTCTTTGTTCTTTGAAGAACTTTTCTTGTTTTCTTGGTGAGTCATATCCGAGATAAACAAACCTCAACATCGTTGGACTTGTGAGTCATATCAAGCGACGACAAGAGGAGCTTCCTTTGGTGGACTTGTGAGTCATATCAAGCACCAACTGAAGTCGGGAATATCGGAGGCCTTCCGCAACCTTCGTGCGACCCTTCAATCCATCAGTTCTCCTTCCGGAGTTCATATCAATCCAATCCGGTCGAGTGATCCTATCTTAGGGCGTATCAAGTGGTATCAGAGCCACTCTTCCGGTATTGTCTATTCATCCATCTTTCTCATCTTCCATTTTCTTCAAACACTTCTTCTTCTATCTATCTTAAATCCGGGCCCCTCATTACCATCCACTAGTATAAAAAAAAAAAAAGAGAAAGCAAAAGAAAAGAAAAGAAAAAGTTCGATCAAAAAAAAAAAAAGAAAAGATTCAAAGAGTTTGATTAGTGGATTGGTGGTGGAAGAGAAAGCCTGCTGGCCGAGGAGAAATCCGGCCTTTGAGGAGGTTAAAGCGGATTTCAAAACCCCAAAAATCTCTTATCTTTCTATCTTAAGAAATTCCCTCTTGTTTACTTGGAATTGTCCATTGGGATTCTTGATCAGTTCTCTTAGAACCTAGAGTGGAAGCTCGTGTGTGATCACCAAAAATCTGAGAGAAACACGTGTGTGGGTGAGGATCAAACACTTGAGAGTGTGAGGTTTTTGTCTAACGTTTTGTGTTTAAGAAATTTCAGGAACCATGAGTAGTGAAGGAGAAAGAAACCAACCCGGAAACTCGTTTGCTGGATTGTCTAACCTTCAAATGCGTGCTTTGAATGATTCTATGACTAACTTGATGAATGCAGGTTTAGACCAGATCCATCAAAGGCTTGATGAGCTTCAGGCCAGTCAACAAACTCATCCTAGAACCGGAACAAGGAGAGATCGCCCAAGGAGGTACAACCGGTCCGATGATGAGACCCTAGGGGAAGATCTTCGAGAGGATGAAGTAAGGTCAACCAACCGACCTAGGAGAGGTCATAGGAACCGAGAGCAAGGTGATGTCAATCCATTTGCTAGAAATGATCGTGCTGATGATAGTTTAGGCGGATTGAAACTGAAAATCCCAACTTTTGATGGTAAAAACGATCCTGATGCTTTCCTTGAATGGGAAAGAAAGATTGAACTTGTCTTTGATTGTCAAAACTTTTCTGATCTTAAGAAAGTTAGATTGGCTGCTACTGAATTCTCTGGCTATGCTATTAACTGGTATGACCAAGTTGTGACTCATAGGAGGAGAACAGGTGAAAGGCCGATTGAAACATGGGATGAACTTACCATGTTGATGAGGAGACGATTTGTTCCAGCTCACTATCACCGAGACCTCCACCAGAGGCTGAGACGCCTACTTCAGGGCACCAAGTCTGTGGAAGACTACTACCAAGAGATGGAGATCTTGATGATCAAGGCTGATGTGGACGAACCTTTGGATGCCACAATGGCACGATTTCTTTCAGGTCTCAACCGTGACATCCAAGATCGTATGGAGCTTCAAGAGTATGGTAGTGTGGAGCAAATGTTACACAAGGCCATCTTGATTGAACAGCAAGTCAAAAGAAAGAACTACTCCAGGCCGGCTCCTGCTCCCAAACCGGCATACGCTCCAAAACCAAGCTATCCGGACAAAGGTAAGTCTCCTTCCACAACACATAATGCTTTTAAGACTAATGTTCCTGCTCGTGTGGACAAAGGAAAGGAAGTTGAGACTTCTGGTCGAGCAAGAGACATTAGGTGCTTCAAGTGTCAAGGTCTAGGACACTATGCCAAAAACTGCCCCAACCAACGAGTGATGATTCTCTTGGAGAATGGCGAGGTGGAGTCCGAGGATGAAGAGAAGGACAAGGAGGATCTAGGTCCTATCTTTGATGAAGAAGAGGAAGACTTTGACTACCCACATCACGGACCTTTGCTTGTTACTAGAAAGGTCATGGACGAACCCATCTTCGACGAGGAGGACGACCGGCTGGTCGATGTTTTCGACCCGACCTTTGACGCTGAGTCTGATCCGATTTATGATGAGGAAGATGTCTTCGACCACCCAGCTCACGGTCCATTGCTTGTTACAAGGCGATCCTTGAGTGTCCAACCCAAAACCAATGAAAAGGAACAAAGGGAGAATCTCTTTCATTCTCGTTGTCTTGTTTCTGATAAGGTTTGTTCTTTGATCATTGATGGTGGAAGTTGTACTAATGTTGCTAGTGACACTCTTGTCAGGAAACTTGGACTTGTGACCAAGCCCCTCTCTCGACCGTTCCGGCTTGAATGGTTAAATGAAGCTGGCGAGCAAATGGTGAAAGAACAAGTCACCGTCCCTCTTACCATTGGACGATACGAGGACGAGGTTGTGTGTAACGTCCTTCCCATGGACGCATGCCATATTCTCTTGGGCCGACCATGGCAGTTTGATAAGAAGGCCGTGCATGATGGCTACACAAACCGACACTCATTTGATCATAAGGGCAAGAAGATCACATTGGTCCCATTGACTCCTTCGGAAGTTCACCAAGATCAGATCCAGCTCAAGAGGAGTCGAGACAAGGAACCCAAGAAGGATGAACCGGAAACATCCACTCGAAACTCCAATTTCTTTATCAAAGAAAGTCAGGTCAGGAAATCTCTTTACTCTCAAAAGCCACTTCTTTTACTTGTGTACAAAGAATCTCTTATGGCTGCCCCTTCTTCTGACCTTCCACCGGAGATTCCGAGTGAACTTCTAGATCTTTTGCAGGAGTTCTCTGATGTCTTTCCAGATGAGAACCCAAAGGGACTGCCACCGGTTCGAGGCATTGAACACCAGATTGACTTCGTCCCGGGCGCATCTCTACCGAACCGACCAGCGTACCGCACCAACCCGGTGGAAACCAAAGAACTTCAAAAGCAGATTGGTGACCTTCTCGACAAAGGTTACATCCGGGAGAGCCTTAGTCCGTGTGCCGTACCAGTCCTATTGGTACCCAAAAAGGATGGTTCATGGCGTATGTGTGTGGACTGCCGTGCCATCAACAACATCACGGTAAAGTATAGGCATCCCATTCCTAGGCTTGATGACATGCTTGATGAGTTGCATGGTTCATGTGTCTTCTCTAAGATTGATTTGAAGAGTGGATACCATCAGATTAGGATGAAGGAAGGTGATGAATGGAAAACTGCATTTAAGACCAAACTAGGGTTGTATGAATGGCTTGTGATGCCATTTGGGCTTACTAATGCACCTAGTACTTTCATGCGTTTGATGAATCACGTCTTGAGATCCTTCATTGGTCATTTTGTGGTAGTCTACTTTGATGACATTCTTATCTACAGCAAGAACCTAGAGGATCATAGGATGCACTTGAAATCTGTTCTTGAAATTCTTAGAAAAGAGAGGCTTTTTGCAAATCTTGGTAAATGCTCTTTTGGAACAGATAACGTGGTGTTCTTAGGCTTTGTTGTAGGTGCAGATGGACTAAGAGTGGACGAGGAAAAGATCAAGGCTATCCGGGACTGGCCTAGTCCATCGACCGTGGGCGAAGTGAGAAGCTTCCATGGCCTTGCCGGCTTCTATAGACGGTTTGTTCCGAACTTCAGTACCATTGCAGCCCCATTGACTGAAGTAATCAAGAAGAATGTCGGGTTCAAGTGGGAACAAGCTCAAGAAGAGGCATTTCAGATTCTAAAAAGGAAGTTGACCCAAGCTCCTTTACTTGTACTTCCTGATTTTTCTAAAACCTTTGAGATTGAATGTGATGCCTCAGGAGTTGGTATTGGTGCTGTTTTGATGCAGGATAGGAAACCCATTGCCTATTTCAGTGAGAAACTTGGAGGTGCCACACTCAACTACCCTACTTACGACCAGGAGCTATATGCTTTGGTGAGAGCCCTACAAACATGGCAGCACTACCTTTGGCCTAAGGAGTTCGTGATCCATACCGACCATCAGTCCTTGAAACATCTTAAGGGTCAACAAAAGCTGAACAAGAGACATGCACGTTGGGTGGAGTTCATTGAGACATTTCCTTATGTCATTAAGTACAAACAAGGTAAGGACAATGTAGTGGCTGATGCCTTGTCTAGAAGGTATGTACTTCTCTCAGCTCTTGAAACAAAGTTGCTCGGTTTTGAATTTATCAAGGATTTATATGCAACTGATTCAGATTTCAAAGAGATTTTCAGAAAGTGTTCAAAAACGGCTTATGGCAAGTACTATCAAATCTCTGGATTTTTGTTCTATGATAACCGCTTGTGTGTGCCCCAATGTTCTTTGAGGGAGTTGTTTCTCAGGGAAGCACATGGAGGAGGTCTTATGGGACACTTTGGAGTTAAGAAAACACACAAGGTTGTGTATGAACACTTCTTTTGGCCGAGTTTGATGAAGGATGTGGAACGAATTTGTAGCCGATGTGTGGTTTGCAAGAAAGCCAAGTCTAAAGCCAAGAACCAAGGTTTGTATTCTGCCCTTCCTATTCCCTCTCATCCGTGGGAAGACATTTCTATGGATTTTGTGCTTGGTTTACCTAAGTCAAAATTTGGTAAAGACTCTATCTTTGTGGTGGTCGATAGATTTTCTAAGATGGCTCATTTCATACCATGTCATAAGACTGATGATGCTGTGCACGTTGCTGATTTGTTCTTTAGAGACATTGTTAGGTTGCACGGAATGCCTAGAACAATTGTTTCAGATCGAGATGCTAAGTTTCTTAGTCATTTTTGGAGAACTTTGTGGTCTAAGTTAGGTACTCGTTTGATGTTTTCCACCACTTGTCACCCTCAAACTGATGGACAAACTGAGGTTGTCAACCGGACCTTGTCAGCATTACTTAGATCATTGGTCAAAAAGAACCTTAGGCATTGGGAAGAATGTTTACCTCATGTTGAGTTTGCTTATAATCATTCCATGCATTCTTCTACCAAGTTTTCTCCTTTTGAGGTTGTGTATGGTTTCAATCCCTTATCTCCACTTGATCTTTTGCCTTTGCCTTTGAGTGAAAGAGTTAGTACAGATGGCAAAAAGAAGGCGGACACGATTCAGAAGTTGCATGAGAAAGTTCGTGACAACATCAAAGCCAAAACCGAAATTTACACCAAGAAGGCGAACAAGAAGAAAAAGGGAGTTGTCTTTGAAGAAGGCGATCTTGTTTGGGTTCATCTAAGGAAGGAACGTTTTCCTGAAGAAAGAAAGTCAAAACTCATGCCTAGAGTCGATGGTCCTTTTCAGATCCTTAAAAAGATCCATGACAATGCCTATCAACTGGACTTGCAAGGTAAGTATGATATTTCTTCAAGTTTCAACGTTTCTGATTTATCTCCTTTTTGTGCAGATGATCCAGATTTGTGGACAAATCCTTTTGAAGAGGGAGGGAATGATACGCCCCAGGACATGGAACCAGCCCAGCACGGTGATCAGGACGTTCAGAACAGCCCAACCGAGGTTCACCCGTCCAACCGTACCAGATCAACGGACAGTGTCGTCTACAGGATCAACCCGCGGACATCCGGAGATGACCTAAGGCTGGAACCACGACCAGATGAGCGAATTGACTGTCCTACAGCAAGTCTTTCCCGACCCATTCGACATTCTAGGACCAATAGTCAAGTCAGAATTCAAGATCAACGAGTGGAACCAGAGAACGGACACAACACTTCGCTTCTGACCCGTTTGGTACGTACCGCATGGCCCGAAGGACATGATCATGACTTTTCCGACCAGATTGAAGATTTCATGATGATCGATCCTTCTAATCTCTCTAAGGCAAGGATACTTAAGCTCTCTGAAGATTTGGTTCAACTAAAGTTGTCATCCGTTCACAAAAGTTCATCAATCAACCACACGGACATACCACAGTGCGTCCTGCTCCTTACCGCAGTACACCCGTCGGGTACAAATGAACCTGGACAGTAGGCGAAGGGACATTTGTGACCAGAGTAGATTCGATGAACCAGGACAAGACACCAAGAGTCATTCAACCAGATCATGAACCGAAGAGACATTTTGACTAGATTACATGTTTTTCCACAATTCTTTTAGCCTTTTCACATGCCTTTCATTACTATAAATATGTAATCTCATTTCAGCAATAAACCATTCGATTATCACTTTTGTTTTGAGTAACACTCTTTGTTCTTTGAAGAACTTTTCTTGTTTTCTTGGTGAGTCATATCCGAGATAAACAAACCTCAACATCGTTGGACTTGTGAGTCATATCAAGCGACGACAAGAGGAGCTTCCTTTGGTGGACTTGTGAGTCATATCAAGCACCAACTGAAGTCGGGAATATCGGAGGCCTTCCGCAACCTTCGTGCGACCCTTCAATCCATCAGTTCTCCTTCCGGAGTTCATATCAACCCAATCCGGTCGAGTGATCCTAACTTAGGGCGTATCACCTAGACCCTAGACCCTAGACCCTAGACCCTAGACCCTAGACCCTAGACCCTAGACCCTAGACCCTAGACCCTAGACCCTAGACCCTAGACCCTAGACCCTAGACCCTAGACCCTAGACCCTAGACCCTAGACCCTAGACCCTAGACCCTAGACCCTAGACCCTAGACCCTAGACCCTAGACCCTAACCCTTAGACCCTAGACCCTAGACCCTAGACCCTAGACCCTAGACCCTAGACCCTAGACCCTAGACCCTAGACCCTAGACCCTAGACCCTAGACCCTAAACCCTATAATCATTTTCACAACTACCATAAATTTGTGATATAAAATATTAAAATAATGTTTTTACAATAATATTTTTCAAATTATTTATAAATGTTTAATAATTATTAATAGAAATTTACAAATCTAACCCACCACTTAAATATTAAACCCTATAGAAGAATTATTAAACTTTAAACACTAATAATAATAGACGTAATGGATCCAGTTATTAGGGTTAGCATCAAAGTCTGGCTATAAAGACATATTATATACTAATTGGAAGTCATTGTCTACATTCTCTGAACAACACAAAGCAAAAATTCAGAACTCGAAGATATAAAAAAAAAACAGTAGAAAGAGGTTTCTCTTTCTAAAACTCTCTCTTTTGAGCTTAAGTCTCTCTATCCTTTAGAGTCTTTGACTTTTAAAGAATTGGAGCTTTGATTAGGACAAACCTTTCCTCATTCCCGATCTAAAGTTTTTTAGGTCCTTTTTTCATCTTTATCCTTCTAAAAAGCTTTCTTCTCATCTGGGTTTCCTTTTATGTTCTTATCTTTCTTAAGAAACTTCAAGAACTCATCGGCAACGGTTCATCCGGCCATGTCTTCTGCGTTAGATAAAGCTCTTTTGGTGATGTCGTTGGAGGAGGATGACACGCCCTTTGATCTTCCAGACCTTCCTCAATATAGCTCATGTCAAAATAATAAGCTCAGCTTGATAGGAAGAGTTCTCAATCCCGATTGTCAGAAAGTATCAAACTTGATTCGGGATATGCCCCGTAAGTGGCAGAAATTCGATCGTGTTCGTGGAATCGTGTTATCTCCGGAGAAATTCCAGTTCATCTTCAAATATGAACACGATCTTGTCGAGGTATATGAAAAAGGGGTTCATTCATTCAATGACTGGACGCTGGCAATTGAAAGATGGGAGGAGAAGCCACCGCCAGATTACCTTAATTTTGTTCATATTTGGGTCCGTCTTCGCAATATTCCAGTCAATCATTACACGGCTGAATCGATTGAGGCTCTTGGTGATTTAGTCGGTAAAGTTGTGGAAGTGGCGTTCGATCCTACAAAACCTCGGATTAATGATTATGAGCGAGTCTTAGTCCGCTTTGATGTATCCAAACCTCTTCGCAAAACAAAAGTTGTTAACCTTCCAAGCGGAGAACAAACAACAATAGTATATGAGTATGAAAGGATACACAAAAGATGTTTTCACTGTCAACGCTTAACTCATGAGCAGACGACATGTCCTTTTAAACTTCGATCTCTGCAACAGAATCCTGTTCAGAACAGCAGCACAAGAATGGGTTCAAAGTCTTCTCAAGAAAAGGTTATAAAGGAATCTGATCCTCTCTTTGGAGTATTAGAAGAAAATCAGGTTGGGATTAATCCAGCAACTGGAAGACCTAGGATAGCTAATGAAGTTCTCGAGGGTATGAGACTATATCTTCTCTCTGCTACTACAGACTCTGAAAAAATTATAAGAGAACAAAGAGTTAAGTCTTCTTTAGCTGACATTGGAACTGATTTATAGCTCAAAAGTCGTATCTTACTCTTGAAGCTATTCCAGTGGTGACTACTGATGTTGATAAGGGGAAAGGACCAGTTTTCGGGTTTGATAAGTCAGCTCCTACTTTATCTCCTACTTCAACTCCTGGATATCATTCTAAACTATTAGCGTCACCCATTCAAGCTGGAAAAAATCAGAACAACTCTCCAACCCCAGAATTTTTCTATTCTGAAGGATCAGCTAACAACATGTATGAAGACTCGGTGAACTATATGGAATTCTCTTCAGTTAATTCGGTTACAGTTGATGAAGCTGGATCATCGAGAGTCGTTGCTGGAAACAATTTTGGGAAAGCTAGAAGAAGACCTCCTAGAAGTAAAAGACAATCAAACGAGGGTATTTTTCTACAAAATCAGATCAGTTACAAGAATCCAGTAGTTAAAAGAAAGGCGGAGGAAGAAGTAAAGCAAGGTTCTCAGTTAAAGCGAAAGCTTAATGGGGCGGTCCCAATGGAGGGACTGCCCAAAGATCAATGAGCCTTATGAGTTGGAATTGCCAAGGCTTGGGACGGTCTCAAGACTTGGTAATTCCACGTCTCAAGGAAATTCGTTCTACTTATTTCCCTGAGATTTTATTTCTTATGGAAACTATGCACAGTAGAAATGTTTTGGTGGATATACAAGAATGGTTAGGATATAGTAGAGTATATACTGTAGAACCTGTTGGTAAAAGTGGTGGTTTGGCTTTGTTTTGTAAGAAAAATGTGAAGGTTGATCTGAAGTTTGTTGATAAGAATCTTTTTGACTGCTGGGTACAGTTTGACTCTTTTAGTTTCTTTTTATCATGTGTATATGGAGATCCTGCTATGGTTCACCGCCCAAGATTGTGGGAACGTATTACAAGAATTGCTGTGAATCGTCAAGAGTCATGGTGTATGTTGGGAGACTTTAACGACATATTACACAATGGTGAAAAAAGTGGTGGACCTTTGAGGAAGGATTTTACATTCCTTCCTTTTACTGATATGATTAAAGCGTGTCGAATGTCTGAACTTCCAAGCTCTGGGAATGCATTCACATGGGGAGGCATGAGAAATAAAATGTGGATTCAATGTCAACTTGATAGAAGCTTCGCTAACAAGGAGTGGTTTCGAATGTTTCCTGCTTCCAATCAAGCTTTTCTTGATAAAAGAGGTTCTGATCATAGGCCAGTTCTAGTCAGCCTCATTGCATCTCAAGAATCCTATAGAGGGCAGTTTAAATTTGACAAAAGGTTCCTTCACCAACCAAATATCAGACGTGCAGTATCACAAGCTTGGAATAGTGCTCATCCTCTAACCGGAGCATCAGTATCTGCAAGAATTCGTCTCTGCCGTAAAGCTCTAAGTAAATTAAAGAAGGTCAATTTCCTAAACTCTAGAAGCAGAATTCTTGACTTACATTTGAAGCTAGAGAAGGAACAATCTTCATCTTATCCAAACTTTCAGCATATTCATCATTTGAAATACGATCTGATGAAAGCATATAAGGATGAAGAAACTTATTGGAGCCAAAAATGCAAAGAAAGATGGGCGAATTCAGGTGATAAAAATACAAAAAATTTTCATGCCTCGGTCAAGGCTAACAGGTCTAAAAAAGGAATAGATATGCTATTGGATAGCAATGGAAGAGAACAACGATCTGAGGCTTCAAAAGGAATGGTTGCTGTTGACTTTTTCTCATCATTATATTCATCATCAAATCCTTCTGATTTCAGTGAGATTTTTCAAAATTTCCAGCCTAGAGTTTCTCACTCAATGAACTTAGAATTGATCAGAGAAGTTTCTGCAGCAGAAGTTAAAGAAGCTCTGTTTTCCATTAATCCTTCAAAAGCTCCAGGTGTTGATGGCATGACAAGCTTATTTTTCAGCAGTTTTGGGAAGTTGTTGGGAATCATGTCACAGCAGAGGTTAGCAATTTCTTTCATACGGGATACTTACCTTCTGAGTGGAATCATACTCAACTTTGCTTAATACCAAAGAAGGTCAACTCCCCTCTTATGTCAGATCTCAGACCCATAAGCCTTTGCTCTGTCCTTTACAAGATTATAGCTAAGATTTTAGCTCAGAGATTAAAACCTCTCCTTCCCCTTATCATTTCTCCATCGCAGTCAGCTTTCGTTTCTGAAAGATTAATTTATCATAATATCATAATGGCTCATGAGGTGGTTCATAGTCTCTCTTCTCATCCGACCTTTTCATCTCAATATATGGCCATTAAATCAGATATGTCAAAGGCGTTTGACAGGGTGGAGTGGAAGTTTTTAAAGGCATTGCTACAAGCTTTGGGATTTCATGACCAATGGATTAAATGGATCATGGTTTGTGTCACTACAGTCTCTTATACTGTATTGATCAATGACAAATCGCATGGATATATTGTTCCACAAAGAGGATTAAGACAGGGAGATCCCTTATCTCCTTTCCTTTTTGTCCTATGCACTGAGGCCCTTATCCATTTGTTGAATACCTCTTCTAATCTGCATAACATTTCAGGTATTCAGTACTCTGAAGCAGGCCCCTCTCTTCATCATCTCTTATTTGCAGATGATAGCTTATTCATTTGTAAAGCCAACTCTACTCAATGTGAAGAGCTGAAGAGAATCCTAAGAGTTTATGGAAAAGCTACAGGACAAATGGTTAATCCAAGTAAGTCCTATGTTGTCTTTGGCTCCAAAGTCATAGAAAGAATCAAGACTGAGATTAAACAGAGCCTAGGGATTCAAAAAGAAGGTGGAATGGGAAAATATTTGGGACTTCCTGAATGTTTTAAAGGATCAAAAATAGATATGTTTCGATATATCCAAGATTCTTTGAAGAGTAAATGTTCGGGATGGTATGCTAAGTTGTTATCACAAGGAGGTAAAGATATATTGATTAAGACTGTAGCTTTAGCTATGCCGATTCACGCTATGTCTTGTTTTAGACTTCCTAAAACCACTTGTCACTCCCTATCTTCTGCAATTGTAAATTTTTGGTGGAGTTCTTCAGAAGATAAAAGAAAAATACATTGGGTTAGTTGGAACCAGATGTGCCTTAGGAAGGAAGATGGGGGGATGGGTTTCAGAGATGTTGAGGTGTTCAATCAGGCATTATTAGCTAAACAAGCTTGGCTTATCCTACAAAACCCCAACACCTTATTCTCTAGATTTATGAGAAGCAAATATTTTGAGAATTCAGAATTTTTGGCTGCGTCTCTTACTTCTAGACCCTCCTTTGCCTGGAGAAGCATACTATATGGTCGTGATTTGTTGAAAAAGGGACTTACTAGAGTGGTTGGAAATGGTAGGTCTCTTAAAGTCTGGACAGATTCATGGATTAAGGATGGTAATATGCGAAGACCTTTGATTAAGAACCCTATTATTGATATTGATCTTCGTGTATGTGATCTGATAGACGTGGATAGAAGAGACTGGATCAAAGATAAACTAGAAGATCTCTTTTACCCAGAAGATATAGCTTGCATCCTACGTATAAGACCGGTGGTGTTCAAAGATGATTTTTGGGTCTGGAGATTTAATAAAAGTGGAGAATATTCTGTTAAATCAGGGTATTGGATGCAAAATAATATTACCAACGATCAGGTGCAGCAGGAAGCCAAGGCTCTACCCTCAATCAATAGTCTTAAGGAGCAAGTTTGGTCTTTAAAAACATCTCCAAAGATTAAAACTTTTCTTTGGAAAGTTCTATCAGAAGCTGTTCCTGTTGCAGAGAGGATTTTATCCAGAGGAATGAAAGTTGACTCCAGATGCCAGGCTTGTGGGGTAGAAGGTGAGACTATAAATCATCTCCTCTTCACTTGCGAAGTGGCTAGACAAATCTGGGCTCTCACAAATTTTCCTATGTCAAGCAATCACTTCTCTTCGGGATCTCTGTTTTCAAATTTTCATTATCTTCTCAAAAAAAGTAAATCTTCCTCTCTGCCTCCAGACATTGGTAGATTGTTTCCTTGGACCCTTTGGCATATCTGGAAAAGAAGAAACTCCTTGATTTTTGAAGGTAAAAATGCTTGTCCTTTAGAGAGTGTTAAAAAGATCAGAGAAGATGCAGATTTATGGTTTTTGGCTCAACAAGTTGATGCTGATCTACAGAAATGTCATCCCTCTTTCAAAGGCTACTCCAGTAAAAGATGGATTCCTCCTCCATCTTCTTGGGTTAAATGCAATCTTGCCTATTCCTGGAACAAGCAAGCTAAGTTGGTAGGAGTCTCTTGGATTTTAAGAAACAATGAAGGAAAGGTCCTTTTGCATAGTAGACATGCCCTGGCGCATATTGATAATCTTGCTGAGGCAAAGTTTCAATGTTTACTATGGGCTATTGCTAGTATGTCAAGTTTAAAACTATCTAAAGTTATCTTCGCTACAGAAGCAACCGATTTGGTGGGAGCAGTCACAAGACCACAGGCATGGCCCTCCTTTGCTTTTAAAGTCTCGGAGATCAACCTTGCTTTATCTACCATCCAATGTTGGAAGCTTCATTCTGAAATTCCAAGTACTAATCAAGGTGCTTTGCTCATTGCTGAAAGTGCTTCTTTTGGTAACCGGTTACATTCGTATGTAGCTTTGGGTTATCCTTTTTGGATTAAGAACACTTTAGCTAATGATATTGCACCAATTTGATTAGTTCTTTTAAACTCTGGTTTATCCTTTTTGGCTCCTCATCTGTTGAGGCAGTTTTGGGTTCTTGTTTGTATCCTTATCCTTTAAACCTTGTCACTTTGTTTATAAATCTTAGTTGGAAAAAAAAAAAAACAACACAAAGCAATATTAATAAATCAGACTAAAGGGTGCGTATAATAAACTAAACTGAAGGGATTTGGATGACCCAGAGGCTGTTTAACAACACGTACATACGCTCTCTGTCCCTTTTCCCTAGGCTCTTTCCCAGATCTTCTTTTCACCATGGATTTCAAATTTTGAATCCTGCAACCTTCGTCAAAGCCGACGGAAATTTCTTTTGATCCAAGATCTCTCCCTCTCGCTCGGATTTGAACACCATCTACTTGTTCCCTCCGGCTGAAGTCACACATCTTTTGGCATGTTTGGCTCGTTGCAACTCAAGATACCATAACTCGTAGAAGATTCAAATCTCAAACCTTTCTAGCTAAGTGCTAAGACTACCTTTATTTGTTACCAGCAAGTCTACTGGTTTAGAGTTTGAGTGTGGGTGCTCAACTCTAAATCACCATCCCTTCCAGCTCTGGAATCTGAAACTAGTGGGGCCGTCCCTTCCGTTCTTGATGCAAGCATTCTCAGATTCCTATATGTAATCTTTGCTTTGCTTAAGAAGACTCAGAGAGAAGACTTGGAGACTTATTTTGGTTATCTTGATCAGAGAAAGAGACCGAAGACTTCACCACCTTCTTTAACACCTCCGCCGCTGCTCCGCCACGGTAACCACCGTTTAACTTCTCCGGCCAGCTTTTTCTCCTGCTTTAACACTGCCACAGATGAGTCCTTTCAAGATATGATGTCCGTTTTCGCAGCTGTGGTGTTAATTGGCGTAGATCTTAGATCCAGAGTGCTCCAAAAATGAAATCAAAAGTTCATAACTTTGGACCAGAACCATCCTTTGTCAAGTTCTTCACTCTTCACTAAGCTGCACTCAATCTCCTTTAATCGACTTTCTTGAGTTTCTAGCCAAGTGCTAAGGTCCTTTTGTACTGTCTGGAAGACTTAATGTTACAGAGTTATGAGCGTGGGTGTTCAACTCTTAGCATCATCTTCACCTCAACAAGTCTCTTCCAGCACCGCCTCCAGTATCTATGTGTTTAGTCTCGAGCAGTGGAACTAACTGTGGTGACTCTTGTATGTTGTTGTCATCTTGAGACAATCTGAAGAAATCTCCAAAAAAGCGAAGGGAGGAAGGGAACAATCAACAACTCAAAGTAGTTTGTTCTGGTTTATCACATTAGATTTTCTATTGTTGATAGTCCAGTATACATCTACTTCTTGATACAAAAAAACGGAGCCTCATGAAGAATGCTGAAGTGAAAAGGAGGGATCCAAATTTGTTTTAACTCGCTGTCACGCCCCATCTATTCAACTGCTCCTTGCAATTTCATGTTGGAATTTTGGTGACTAGAACGGGATGCTTGCGAAGATAAAAGCTACCGGAAGCTATTAAGCTAGGTCTTTACATTTTGGTAGTAACAACAAGCATACGAGCAGTGTCAACGATCAATTTGTTCTAGAACATTGCATCAGTTTCTTAACTGGTGTTAATGTTTCTAGTATACTGTCACACATAAAAATTAGCTATTTTTATAAGATGAATACAGTGGCATGGAATTGTCAAGGAGTAGGAGCTGATTTGACGAAAGAACATCTTGATGAATTGCATCAGTGTTTCCTACCTAGATTTCTATTTTTATCAGAGACAAAAAATAATCGTCATGTTCTGCAAAATTTGCAAGTTTCTTATGGATATGACCATGTTTGCACCGTTGATCCTGTTGGTCGAAGTGGAGGTCTAGCACTTTTTTACATGGATGACCCGTCAGTTACTATCTTATATGCGGACATCCACATGATAGATATTAAAACCAGGCTTGAAGGACATGAAATTTTTATGACCTTTGTGTATGGTGACCCTGTTGTTAGACATCGGGATCTCGTTTGGGAAAGATTGTCACGCATGAGTACAACACGAAGCAAAGCTTGGTTCATGATTGGAGATTTCAACGAGATCACGGGGAACCATGAGAAGAGGGGAGGAAGGCGTCGTTTAGAGAGCTCATTCTTCCCTTTCCGAATCATGTTGGAAAATTGTGGAATGCTTGACTTCCCATACAAAGGAAATTCATTCTCGTGGGTGGGAAAAAGACGTTCAGGAAAAGTTAAATGCAAACTAGATAGGGCAGTGGCAAATGAAGAGTGGCATGCTTTTTTTACCCATACAGTTGTGGAATTCCTACAACTATGGGGATCAGATCACAGACCGGTCTTAGCACGGATTCAATCCGGTGCTAGGAGGACAAAGAAGAATTTCAGATTTGACAAGAGATGGATCGGTAAACCAGGGTTCAAGGAAGCAGTGATCTCGGGATGGGGACAATTTGATGAAATTCCGATGAGGAATTTTCATCAAAAAGTTACCTCATGTCGAAATAGAATTAGTTCCTGGAAGAAGCAAAACCCAACAAATTCCGCTACACTAATTAAAGAATTAAAAGACAAGATAGACTTGGCACAAGATGATGATAACTCTACGACGGAAGAGTTGGAGGATTTAAGAAGACAGTTGATATTGGCCTTTAAAGATGAAAATACTTTTTGGGAACAAAAAAGTAGAGACCAGTGGCATAGAGATGGAGACAGAAACACAAAATTCCACCATGCCATCACAAAACAACGAAGAGCCCATAATAGAATCATCAGTATCAAAGACAAGCATGGGAATTTGGTAGAGAGTGAAATCGAAGTAGAGAACGTGGCTGTTCAATACTTTCGTGACCTCTTCTCTACTTCTTCACCGACAGAGATAGACTCCTCACTCCGTTTTATCTCTGAAAAAGTGTCCCAAGCCGACAATAGGTTACTCTTAGAGGAACCGTCGGAACAGGAAATTAGAAGAGCTCTCTTCGAGATAAATCCGGACAAAGCTCCTGGACCGGATGGTATGACAAGTAAATTATTTCAGAAATTCTGGCGTGAGATGCGGCAAGACATTATTAGACTTGTAAAAGATTTTTTCGCGACAGGCAGTTTCGACCCACTTTTGAACCAGACGAATATATGCCTTATCCCTAAAAAGAAGAAACCCCGGGACATGTCTGAGTTCAGACCGATTAGTCTCTGCAATGTTAGCTACAAGATTATATCTAAGCTCTTATGCAAGAGACTTAAAAGGGTTATTCCACGCTTGATCTCAGAGACACAATCTGCGTTTGTGTCAAAACGCTTGATCACTGACAACATCCTGATAGCGCAAGAGAACTTCCATGCCCTAAGAACGAACCAGAGATGTAAGGAAGATTTTATGGCCATCAAGACTGATATGAGTAAAGCTTACGATAGAGTGGAATGGAGTTTTTTGGCAACTCTGATGTTAAAGATGGGCTTTGATGAAAGACTGGTTGACCTCATTATGTGTTGTGTTACGTCAGTCTCATATCAAGTCCTAGTCAATGGACAACCGAGAGGCCGAATTTTACCAAGAAGGGGTTTGAGGCAAGGAGACCCCCTTTCCCCCTTCTTGTTTATCTTGTGCACGGAAGCTTTGATCTCGCTCTTGAATGGAGCGGAAGCGGAGAAGAAGATTGTAGGTCTTAGGGTGGCCCAAGCAAGCCCAAGAACCTCTCACCTATTATTTGCCGATGATAGTCTTTTCTTCTGTAAGGCGGAAGTAAGCCAATGCAGGGAGATCATAGACATCATAGACATTTATGGGAAAGCATCGGGACAAAAATTAAATGCGGCAAAATCCTCGATGTTCTTTGGGAACCGTGTGGACTACTCTAGGAAACAAGAGATAAAAGAGGTTCTGGGTTTCTCGGCTGAATGAGGCATGGGAATGTACCTTGGATTACCTGAACATATTTGTGGCTCGAAAACAAAAGTCTTTTCCTACGTACAAGATCGGCTGAATGGGCGAGTGAACAATTGGTCTTCGAGATTACTGTCCAAAGGGGGAAAAGAAGTTCAGATTAAAGCTGTGGCCCAGGCAGTTCCGACATATCCAATGTCGTGTTACTTAATTCCACAAGGCATTTTGATAAACTAAAAAGCACAACTTCAAATTTTTGGTGGAGCTCGAAACAGAACAGCAGAGGTTTACATTGGATTGCATGGGACGAGATCTGTATCCCTAAGGATTTAGGGGGACTAGGCTTTCGTGACCTTCATGATTTCAACTTAGCACTTCTTGCGAAACAATTATGGCGTTTGATTCACTACCCGAACTCCTTATTGGCACGTGTCCTAAAGGGGAGGTACTATTACGATACCTCTCCCTTGGAAGATCGACGGACATATTCCCCCTCATATGGCTGGCGTAGTATAATGGCAGCAAAACCTTTACTCCTTTCGGGGCTACGAAAGAGAATTGGTACGGGTCGAGATACGAGGGTGTGGAGTGAGAACTGGGTCCCTGACTCAGTGGCCCGACCACCTAGGCCTGCCGATCATATTGTCTACAGACTTCCCCGCCTCCCGGTTCAAGCCCTTATTAGGAATGATACCAAGGAGTGGGATGTACAGCTTCTACGGGAATATTTCCAGCCAGACGATATCCCTTTGAAACTTGGGATTAAACCCTCCTGCTCCTCTGCTCCGGATGGATATGTTTGGGACCATACAAAGACAGGAGTATACTCAGTCAAAACCGGCTATGACCTACTTCAATCAAACAAGACAAGCCCTACACCGGAACTGGTTCTTCAACCAAGTATCACAGGCCTTCAGAGTCATGTGTGGAGGATTGAGGCTCCAAGCAAGATGAAGCATTTTTTGTGGCAAGCTATCTCGGGCTGTGTGGCGACAGCAGAGAGGCTCACCTATAGACACCTGGGCACCGATAGGAGTTGTCCTAGATGTGCTGGCTCAGTGGAGTCGATTAACCACCTTCTTTTTGAGTGTCCCCCTGCCCTGCAGGTTTGGGCTTTATCGGACTATCCGTCCATTCCGGGTGTCTTCCCGAGTACATCTATCTACCAAAATATAAACTTCCTTTTTTGGAAGAGAAAAGAGGTGGCTCCTCGGAGACCACAATTCGACACATTTCCATGGATCTGTTGGTATATTTGGAAGGCGAGAAACGAAAAACTTTTCAATGGGAAAGTCATATCCCCGATGGATACCCTTCAGCACGCGTCCCTAGAAGCAGAATGCTGGAGGAAAGCAAACGAGAAAGAGGAAGACGTTGAGGTACATGTAGTGATTCCTGCTGCAGAAGCCACAACAGAGCCCCCTGGGGTCTCCCAAACCCCAACCTGTCAAATTGATGCATCATGGATAAATCATGGCAGTGTAAGTGGCTTAGGGTGGAGTCTTAAGGATCAGATGGGTTCAGAGTGGTTTGGATTACGAGCGTGTACAAGGAGCCGATCAGCTTTGCATGCAGAGATGGAAGGCCTACTATGGGCAGCTTCTTGTCTGAGAGACCTGCGGATAACCTCGATACGGTTTGAAACAGACTGCTCGGATCTTGTGGACATGACTACTAACCCAGAGGACTGGCCGATTTTCACTACAGAAATTGAGATACTTCAGAGACTTCAGGAGGGCTTCGAGGATGTGAGCCTGTCTCATATTCCTCGGAGTATGAATGGTCGAGCGGATGCACTAGCCAAAGAAGCAAGGAAGAAAGGATTTACTTTTTCCCATATAGATCAGACCAGGCCAGACGGAGGTGCTCTTCGGAGTATCGACTCATCTGTTCACCACTTGATCTAATTTAATTGGGCTGCGGACAAAAAAAAAAAAATAAAAAAATAAACTAAACTGAAGGGTGCGTAGCCAAAATAATGGGTCAAGCCCAATACTAGACGTAAACAAATAACCTTATACAGACAGGCCCAACTTAGTCTCTGTAGTCACAAATTGTGTTTGATTCGTCTGCAACACGTTTCTTTAATTTCTTTTTTTTTTGGTAAGTGAAAACAGAGAAGCCCTAATTATTATTTCCAAGTCTCTCTCCTATATTCTAGTGGTTCTTCGTAAACTAAACAACTCTAGTTTACTACATACAATGGCAAAGAAGGACGCGACTGCAATTCAGAAACTAAACCCTAATCTGCAATTTAGACGTGATTGCAATTAAGTAAGAAACGTCGTACCTGAGTTTGAACGATGATAGGTTAAAGCAATTTCTATGAATCTTCATGATTGCGGGTTTCCTATCTTCAGAGGATTAGGGTTGAGTTTGAGTCGCAGACAGTTCGTTTCCACCGTTTGGGTCACAAACTGTCTCGTTTTCTCTAATCTTTTCTGTGATTCTTCAAGAACTGATCATCTCTAATTTACGTATGCACCTCGACTGCAGTTTAGAAAGCAACCAAATAATAGTAGTCACTTGAATACTAGTTGACAGGTGGATAATCTCAACGGTTGATATGTTTTTAAAGAAACGAAGTCGGTGAACCTTTGTCATTTTGAATTTCGAAGTAATCCAGGCGGCCCATTTTTTACCGTTAGAGTTAATACACACGTGTCAACTACTGATTTGCATAGGAACATACCATTCAGTGCTTTTACGGTTGCATTTACAATAAATCCAGAACCGTAATTGCATTGCACTTGGGATCATGGAAGATCGATATCTAGCAGAAGCAGGCGGAAACAATCGTTTTTTATTCGTTAAACGAGCTCCTTCATGCAAAGGTGATGTTATAGTATCTATCCTACTCGAAGCTACATCGCATCCAATAGTCTTCTCCGAGATTTTGGCTCTACCCTATGTTACCTCTCTGTCTTCTCGAGTATATTCCTGGCATATCTCTCATGCTTCTGCACTGCGGTTGACTCAAAAGGCAATAGAAGGTGTTGATTTCATTGCACACGAGTTGAATGATCAATTGTTGCTAAGAGTTTGTAGTAAGATGAAACAGAGGAAGTACCAAAAGAGCTGGATGTTTAGTACAGACTTGAGCATTCTTTGAAAATTCAGCTTTGCAATGATCAAAATAGAATCACGGGAAGCAAGAAGAAAGAGGATCTTGAGGTGGAAACGTTTGGCTCACGTTTGATGCATGAGGTGAAGCAAACGATAATTGCAACACTTGAGGAAGGAGCAAATCAACAGATGTGCCAATGATGCATCGTCAAGACACTGGTGTGCAGAAACCTGCAGTTGTGAAAACTCAGATGCTGACCTTTCCCTCCCAACATTAAGCTTGACATCATCACTACTGTCAATGTTATGCCTTCCATTTTTTGGTGACCAAGTCTAATAATATAAGCGTTGGTATCTCAAAAACAGAGTACTCTCCTAGTGCGAGGAGACCAAAGCCGAGATCCGTGAGAAGAAGATTAGCGAACCTGCCTCCCGCAGAAGCGCCTGCAGGTGAAGAATCTGTGAGTCGTAGTATTAGTAAGAACATGAGGTCAGAGTCGATGGAGAAAGCAAGCGGAGAGGCCGGGGTAAGGAGGATGAGTCGTCGAACAGCTTCATGGCAGCCTAAGCCCTCCAACAATGTCCCAGATTTTTATGAGATTGCAGCTCGCGTAGATGCTCTCACACGAAACTGATCTTCTTCTTCTTCTTCTACTACAGTATTTGTTAGTGATGCCTGCATGCATACGTCCATTGTGATTAGAGATATTGAAATTGTTGTCTGTGAATGAATTAATGAATTCCACTATTCTTTGTAAACCTATACACAGCGATGATGCAAAACCTTAGCTTCTTTTTTTCTTGTTATTTGAATCTATTTTGTTTACGAACTTGTAAACCCTCCTTATGTGGGATCCGGTCGTTAACTTTTCACAAAGAGGCACAAAAGTTTCCTATAGATTCAAAGAGTATATACTATGTAGGTGGAAAAGAAAGGAAATGAGTGTTGTATAAGAGAGCATTTTACGTTGCCCCCACGCTGAGTGTACGAAAGCAACATATCCAATTCAATGCGCACCGGTTCTCTTTGTCTCTTGTGCATTATCTAACCTTTGGGTCTTATCCAGATGGTGTGGAGAACATAGGCCCACTTTACGTAGTATATGGGTTTAAATTAGTTATAATGAATCTCTATTCTGGAAGAGGAAATAGTAAACTTGAGGTCATAATTATAGCCCAACAGAAACGAAGAAGATGAGAGTAGGAGTTGTGTGCGTCTTCTCCGTCTTTCGTTTCGGCGGAGAAGTGGATATTACAGTGATTACGGACTGGGGGGTAGGGAGGGAATTCTGTTATAGTAGTATGTACATAATCTTACTTACTCCCATACAAAACCCTAGTAATAATCCACCGGGTCAATGGGTCATGGGGAGTGTGGTGAGAGTAATAGTGGTTTCTCGAAAATTCTCTGGCCCGGGGCTAGCATTGCGAATGGATCATGTCTGGATTTTCTCCGCACAAAATCATCCCACTTAGGACCAAAGTGGGATCTCCACTCGTGTCTTGTTGTGTAATGGGGCAGGTATTGCTTCAGCCCTAAACCTGCAGCCTCGCTGAATTTAAGTATCCTTTGGTTCCTCTTTATGATTTGGTCCACTCCATGTTTCCCCGTCGACCCTGGAACTGCCGATGTAAGTATCGCCACCAAGTAGAATATCTCTTCCTCCGGTGTCACCGCTGAACTTCTATTGTCCCATCTGACAAACACCAATAGATTAGGTATGAATTGCTTCTCACTGTTATGTTAGCTAACCAATTCATGTTTCTTACTTTGACTTGTTGACTGGGTAGATGATGACTGGCCCGTTGCTTGTATCGGTTAGGATGTTTCCGAACACACCTTTTGCAAATTCATGGACTCTGCTTCTTGGCACTAGCAGATTCAACCATGGATGTGGAACTTCCCACTGCCCTTTCGATCTCAGCTTCATCTCAGAGACATGTACCCTGTCCAAGAATTCTTCATACGTTACCTCTGATGAAAACAGTGTCGACGAGATGTAGCTTAGTTCAGATAATGATTCTTTCACTTCCTGGATGACATGTTCATAACAAAAAGTTAAATTTTCCAATTCTGATGCTTTGTATATGTATTCTAGTATTTCTTCTCACCTGGTTCATTACATCTTTATTGTCTTCATCCAGCTTAAAGTACTTGGCTACTTCCAGACAGTACAGATTCATGCCATCAGATTTGAATCGGCTGGCCTCTATAGGTTCTTCTGGTGTGAAGGATAACCTCCAGTTGTCCAGCAGACCCGTCCTGTTTATTATCACAAAACCTTCGATGTAATCGAATTTGTCATCTGACGAAATCAGGCGCTCTTGGTCCTTGGCAAAAGCTGCAAAATCCAGGTACAACACTCTCATCCATTTAACCTGCCCATTAGCACAGAGCTATTATCAAGAATATATAACACCCATGTACAAGTATTTTTAGAGGACTAAGTTTCTTGTTTACCATGGTTGGTGCTGGTTCCAATGCTATTCTTGCCCTTGTTATGATACCAAACTGACCTAATCCACCAAGAACTCCATGAAATAGGTCGCTGTTCTGCCTCTCTGAACAATTTAAAATCTCACCTTTTCCTGCACAACCTTGGCATGATTTTATTGAGTAATTCATTTACTTCATATTTTCGACAATCTGTCTGAGGGTTTGGTTTTAGTAGTCACCATGTTAAACCACTCTGAACTAACCTGTGACAACCTCCAGTTGATAAACATTGCTGATCTGCGGTCCGTGTCGGAATGCCTGGCCGCTGATTCCAGCATTGGACAGAGTACCACCTACAGTTAAATGTAGGTAATCCGTCCATGATTTTGGTGCAAGCCCGTACTTGAGGGTCTCGTGCAAAATGTTTATCCACAGCTCACCACCAGACACATCAACGAATGGAGTAGGAGCACCCACACTATGAACCTGCAGCTTCTGGGGCTGTAGTGATTCCATGTTGATAACAATTCCATGTCTTGTTTGTGCTTGGCCTTGTAGTGAATGTCCACGACCTCTCGCTGCCACCGTAAGCTGCGAATGAGGTCCCATCATCCAGATGTGTCGTATCACTGAGGCGATGTCGCTTACAGATTTGGGATGTAAGACCGCCAAAGGAAGCAGTTGGTACCGATTTCCAAAATCTTTGGAGGCGGGATGGACATCTTCAAACTCCAAATGGCCTACTAGGGGAAGGGCTTTCAACGAAGAAATGCTGCTAGAGAAGCACCAAGCTAACTTAAAGGCTATGCAGCTGAGTAGTAAGATGGTGAAACTTCTTACTATAAGCATGTTTCTTTTCCTGAGGAGGCATGCATGTAGATAGTTCATATGGCCTCTTGATTTCTGATAGGCAGAAAAGTATTGAAACCAAAGGTGGAAAAGGGTGTGATCTTATAAAAGGTAGTGCGATTCTGAATGGCGGATGCAACCAATCTTTGTGGTTGTGAGAATCGGGATGGGGACTTGGCTGTCTTCAATGGATTATATAATTAGCTTTAAAAATTTTATCACTTTTTATCTTTCTTTCTTTTGCAAAGAGAACCATAAAGGAGGTGCTTAGTTGAAGGGAAACAAAGATCTCACGAATCTTTTTATCTTTTCATAACAGTTACATCCACGATCTTGGCTTTTTCGAGGGAAAGGCAGACAGGATCATACCATAACACTTTTTACTTTGAAACTTACCATTTGAAGCACTCCTTTTTATCCTCTTATCCCATACCATTACATATTCTTTTTTAATCCCTTTCCAGTCGTAGGTATGGTTTTGCTTTTTGGGCCAAGATCTATTATCTGAGATTGTATTCCACTCTTTTTCAGGCTTTTGACTCCAAAAGGATTGGTTTCTGATTCATCTGTGAGAAAAGGAATGGCATATCACTGAAGTGAGGGGGGGGGGGTCAGCAGAGGTGGAACGAGATAAATCCTTGTGGGAAAATGAGGAGGCAATTTCAGTCATGATGGGACCCGACAACACAATCCTTGTAAGGCAAAAACTGAATGACAACACAAACAAAGCAACCAATGAGTGAGTCTTTCTGTTACTGATTTAAGGCCTCCCATAGTCCCATTGCAGCTAGCTGACAAAAAAAACACTGAATGAATCATCTCTTCTATTCATAAATTCTTGTGATTGACACATTATTATGAGATTAGCTTTAGATTGTGTTTAATTTACTTTTGCTAAACATCCGGCAGGTGGATAACAGAGAGGGACTGGGTGCTTCCTCAGACAGAATCATCTCGGACAATCTCCATTTTTATTTTTATTCTTCTCTTTTTTTTGTCTTTTGTTGGAGGTTCATTTATCAATTTGTTTTTATTATTACTCTCTCTCTTTGGTACAGAGTTACATTCAGTTTCCTCAAGATTAGGCTCATCATCTCTGGGCTACGCTATCACCAACAAGATCGTTATAGTAGGTACTAGGTAGTAACCAGAAAGGTTTAATCTCATGGAAGGATTAAAATAGGAAAAAGAGAGAGAAAGAGACTGGTGATAAACGAGTGTCTAGTGAAGATTATGTGCACCCATTAGAAATCTCGGCAGTGTTAGATTGTGTTACAGAGTTTGACCAGTCCAGTTTTAAACAGTGATGAAAGAATGGGCTCTTGTCAACTAACTGATCCGGTGGTGGGCATGGTGTGAACTGAAAACGGAGTTGGTGGAAATGTTTGGTCTCTAGAAGGAGAAGCGACCAGAGAGCACTAGCTAGGAGGTCGTGGGGCACAGCTTGTCCCAAAGCAGTCTTGGTCCCGATATATTTATATGTACCTTTGAACATTTGTCAGCCAAAGGGTCGAAGGGACGGCTGTCGTAGTGTGTGATTGGAGTGGACTGGTCCACGCAGACTGCTGCTGACAAATCAGCTTGAACTCTTATTGGTCTTTGCTTCCACCTTCACGTGGCTTTGTTCCCATTAACATTTTTTTTCTTGACAAAACAAAATAAGAAAAGTATGTTTGTGTCTTTCTACCGTTTATATATGATTATGTTTTGTCACAGAGTAGGAGGATCTTTGTCTTGCTGCCTTTGAAAACACAAATCACGAGTTTTGTGTGATCATCATCTTCTGAGTTCCACTCCCACTCACACACAAGTCAAAATGGGCTCACGATTTGCTCTGCGGAAAGCCTTCTTGGATCTAAATGAAGAATTCCTTCAGCCCACTTTAACTTGGGCTAGAATATGATTGGGAATCAACGGTCCATTTCAAGCTCAAGTAACTGGGAAAAGTCTAGTCCAAAATATACGTAAAGAGGGTTACAAAAGTGTGTTGATGATCAATTTGATCCGAGCGGTAGCAAACACATATGAATAAACAACAGCAACTTGATTCAGAGTTATCATAAAGAACAGAGGATCACGGTTAATTGGATAAGTAGTAGACATTACTGAGCATTGTAGACAACAGTTGAAGTAGAGGTATGATCAATCTACGATGCAATATATATATATATATATATATATATATATACATCTTGATGAGCCTTTTCACACATTTCAAATGATAATACAAACAAACAAAAATGCATAAAAGAAGCCACAAATTAAGACCAATCACACTCTCAGGTGTTCAGAACTTCAGATCCATGAACTTGTTAAAAAAGGGTTCTGTTTCATATTGTGTCAGGGATTTTATAATCTAGTTTTGCATGTGTGTATCAGAAGAGTAGCCTCCTCCTAAGCAGCGAGGCGGACCTGTTAAGAGCAGCCATATGGCGTATGGTCTCACCAATGAGATCTTTGAAAAGGAGCCGTTCGATGACGAGAACAGCCTCTGACATCTCCACCTGAAAATCTCGCCAAGGGTCCTCTGAAAGATCTCTTTCGAGGACCCCACACACGTATCCCACAAGGTCAGGTTCCTCAGCTGGCGAGCTTTTCTTTCTTAACTTCTGAAACTCGGACCAGGTCAGCTGCAACATCTCGTCTGTGTCTCCAACCATTCTCCTCCTCCTTATGCGCCCAATAATCTCCTGCACTGCGTCGAAGGTGAGCCTTCTCTCATGAGCGGAGGCGCATTTGCCGCCCTTGAGGTATTGCTGCTTTTCTTCAAGCAACGAGAAGATGTCAGATTCTTTTGTTAGGCAATTGGAGGCTATGAGGATGTCGGAGATGTAGTCGTATTCGGAGTCCGAAGATGATGAAATGAACGACTCATCTTCCAGCAGTTCTGTCATAAGCATGCAAAACTAAGAGATAGATAGATATCTACAAAGAGAGAGAGAGAGAGAGACGAGGTTTAGGGTTATACCAGTGAAGTCAAGGGTGCGTTTCATGACTGGGGATGGAGAAGAGTCTTCGTGGTAAAAGGAGGCATCAAGAACAGAGACTGGACTTGGCTGTGAATCTCCCGCAGCCTCCATTTCGGCTATGTTGTGGAGAAGCTTGTCGCATCTCTCCAATAGAGTTTTCCCATGTCTGTTAAACACTTGTTGGCCGTCTTCAATGGGTCGTCGGCCGCATGTGTGGACATGTTCAGTTCTCCAGGAATCCTTGAGCGTCGGTCTTCGGCTGTTAGGAGTATTGGCGTTGTTTTCACTTGTCCTCCGCGTCTTTCCTTTGCTGAGATCTCGCTTGGAAGTTACAGATCTGATGGGAGATTGAGGGATGACATTCTTGTTTGTTGAACAAGAGTGCAACAGGCCTTTCAGCCTAAGAGCTTCGAGAAGTTGCTTAAGGGTTTCAAGATCAGAGTCGGATCCACGACTCATCATTTGCCTTGGCTCCGGGAAGAAATCTGCGGTATCGAAAAAACTCTTTCGCCTTAGCGGGACTGGAGTAGAAGCTCTTGCTCTTGATGGCTCCCTCTTGGAGTAGTGGAACTCTGACGGATCTTCAACTCCTTGGGGGCTTTGAAAGTTGAAGCTGTCCACAAATCTGCTGATGACCCTCGACTCTGATGCAGATCGCTGAAGAGGCTGCTGCTGCTGCTGCGAAGCTGGCAATGCCTCCAATCCCATGAGCCGTACGATCACGCTGGGTGATCCAGACCCATCAGTGTGGATTTGTCTGGGTTTGAGGCTTCCCTTGGCATCCACCACAGCTCTGCTATCGAGCGAGAGTCTAGGAGCCTCTTTGGAGAACCTCCTGGAAGATACTACTAGTTGTTTAAACTCGGAAAGATTCTCTCGGGGAGCCGGAGACCGGAGCTGTGGGGTAGAATAGACACTAAAATTTCCTGAGTCCAGTGAAGGTTCAGTCTTTAAAGAAGAGGCTGAGAGACGTTTGGGCAGGGAAAATCGTTTGGGGAAAAGAAGATGAGGACGATCGAAGATGTTGAAGAAGCCGGCCATGCAACCACCGATGTGCTTCTCCGCATCTTCCTCTTTCACCACCATTGTCTCCATTTTCAACACATTCTTCAGCTTCTTTCTTTCTTGTTTTATATTAGTATCACTCACTCACTAGTCACCCCTCTCTCTCTCTCTCGTCTTTAAAAAGGAGGACGGTACCAAATTTATTATTTATGTGACTCTTGTACCCTTCCCTTCCACTCTTATTTCCCACTTACATCACTCATTCAACGTCCTTCTGCTATTATATAAGCATCTTCTGATACTCTCGGAAAATAATACTTCTGCAATTCTGTAATTCCTAAAATGTTTAATAACTTCTCTACTTAACCACTCACTCGTCTCAAAATATCATTTATTTAGTTAGTAGTTGTCGGAGTTGGAACAGAAGACAAGGAGAGATGGAAGGGGCCTATGGGAAATGGAGAAAATGTGGACCACACTGTTGACCGACATTGACTTGCACTTTCCGAGATGACACGTGGAATACATAAGTACGACCGTTACCAAAACACCACGACGCCTGCCCGGAGCTTTGGTTAGTATGGACACGAAATTCAGCTATTGCGTTTCCCTACCTATCCAGACATAATAGTTGCGTTTTGCATTGCTTCTCTTTAAATAATTTGCATAGGAAAACGTTAATTTTTTTTTTTTGATTAACCAGGTGTTGGGCTTACGCCCCACCACCTAGGCCCGGTGCCAGCCTTTGTCTGTACCTTTTACGGCAACGTTAACTTGAAGATACTATTTGTAGCGACATGGTGACGAGTTTCATAAAACGGACCACTTACTCGAGATTTACAAATTTTGAGACAACGGTTATCTAACCTATCCTGCCAATATAAATTAAATTACCCAAAACTCAATGAATATAGATTGAAAAATAAAATTGCAAAAAAAGAGGCGGGAAGAGAAGGGTTTGGACGATGTGAGCATGTGAGTGAACTGCATGTTTCAATGTTTGTTTGTTTGTTTTTTAATCACGAGCTAAGGTCAGTATTGAAATCAAAATATTGGTTCATGTGTGCTGGGTGCTCTGAGTCTGACCACTGCTGCAGATTTTTGTAACGTGCATCTTCCGGCTTCTCAATTATTTACTTATTCTACTTCACCAACAACTATGAAACACTTTTATCTAACATTTGCACCCAAAAAGAAAAGACTATGAAACAGTTTTTGAGATAGAAATTGGCAAGCTTAACTCATCTCCAAATCACAGTTGCAAACTTTGTTATTTAGTTGATCGGAGAGTTAACAGGAGAGAGGCACTCTAATTACCTAAATAGTCAATATTTATTTTTAAAAGTATCATCAACTTTGATGATTCTTTTGACCACTTAAAAGTGGAAGACAGATATTCAAGTTTGTCAGAAAGCCACATAGTTAGATTCGAGGGTGTTTTACATAGTTAATCCTTGCAGTAGCGGCCCTGACTTTCAAAGGACCAGAAGCTTATTTAAAAAAATAAGGCTGATAATGATCCAGCCTGGGTTTGTACTCATGATGTTTAGGATCTGGTTTCTTAATAATAACCACTAAACTAAAGAAACACATTGGCAAAAATTGGCCGAAACTTTTATATATTTTCAAAGGCCAGAAGCCTATGCTTCCACCGCTTCTTATCAGGGCCGGGCCTGATCCTTGGAACATATACTATTACGATTACATACTTAGTTGAAAAAACTTTAGGAATGATCTTTAAACTATCTAAAGCTATGGAATAAACGACCTTTATGACTACTTAGCAGCATCCTTATTACTCCCTCCGTTTCGTTTTACTTGTCGTTCTGGGTTTGTACACGCAGATTAAGAAATCATTTAATTTTACATATTTTCTAGATAAAAACACAATTACTTATACACCTAACCACACTTCAACCAATAGAAAAATAGAATAACATATAAAACTAATAAATTTTGCATTGAAATTAGAAAACGACACTTATTTTGAAACAAAAAAATTTCTCTACAACGACAACTAAATCGAAACGGAGGTAGTATTTTGCAATAACTTTTGACAATGGATCCCAAAAGGGTGAGGGGGGGGGATTTTCTACTGTTACATACGCAGCAACAGATAAAATTATATTGAAAGATTGGAAATACAGAAAAAGGAGAAGAGTCACAAGTAATGGTAAATAATAAAAGAGTGGAGCGGAGGCATTTGCTCTGGGTTCCATTATCTACTCATGACAAATAATCATAGATAATTAACAATCATCTAAAAAAGGGCATGACAGTATTTGGAACCTCGAAACTAGTGTTGTATTGTCTCCCTTGTGTGTCTATGGTATCAAGGGGATGTGGACAATAAGTAAAAAAGAAAAGGGAGACACACTCAACGGTCTTCATGATCTGTCGTCATCTTTCTTCTTCATTACCCCTCCAACTATGCACATACTCATTACTCAGATTCCCTCTTGTTCCAATCTCTAAGCAAAACGAGACTTCAGAGAAACAACGATGAGAAGCTTAAACTCGATTGCTCGGATGTCAGATTCGAATCTCATACATACAATATTTGTACTATTAGTTTGCAACTTAGCCATGCTACGCAATCCAAAGCTGTATAGATCACACATGTTAAAACTTTTGAGTCCCATGTAAACTAGTCTTAACACCAAAACTGGCCCCGCCTATATTATGTAAACCCATTTTACTCTGTTGGATCAAAGTATAAAGCATTTCAGCCATGAGCCATCTCCCCAATCTGATCCTTCAAACCCCATCCTAAGTTCAAAGGCCCAATGGTCATGCCATAACATCTGTCAGCCATTCGATTCCAAGTGTAACACTTGAGAGTCTAAAAAGCAACTCACAGTGGCAAGAGAGGGTCGGGTGCTTTGTCGATGACACAGAGCAGTCTGTGAACCAAGAAAAAATACAAGTTGATCACCAAATCAATACACAAGTTTCAGAAACTAACACAGATTTTATTTTAATTTTTTTTTTTTGCTTCCAAAAGAAAAACCAACATAGGCTGAGTTTCTCCCTCCCTTACTCCTCACACATGGTTGATACGATATCAGTCTGCCCGAGCTCTTCCAACTATTTCTGGGATAAAGATGAAAGCTAGTTTATTATCAAATGTTGGCAACAAGAGATGTAGTAACAAGCCTGGATAGAGCTATATGCATGAGATAGTGATACACATCTAAGAAAGGGATCTCTCTACATTTCGCTCAACTAAGACAACCCAAGATCGAAGGGAAATGGTGGCACAATTAAAAGTTTATAACTCCCGGTTAGAGAATATCATCGGAAGTTGGAGATATTACCTCCAAGAATCCAACTTCTTGTTCGAAGCTACTAATGGAAGATCTAGAAGATCAACTCAAATCCAATACTAAATACATATACAAATATATTAGCATAGGAAATTTATCATTATCTATATATTAGTTTAAGAATTAAGTTCAATCATCCTATATAAACATATGCATATTGTAATTTATCTTCATGAGAATCAATAATACTTCTTCCACTTCTATATTGTCATCAATTTATCATAGTAGCAGAACTAAAATCTAAAGCTTGTAGATCCAAATTAAGAAAAAAAACATAAGTCACACGACTTCTTTTACCTAACAAAAAAGGTCAAACTCTTCATGATATAGTTATTAGCTTCTATGCTTACTTCTATACATCAAAGATGTATCAAGATGCATGAAGACCTCGTACACAAATCATCATGAGATGTTTAAGTGCTTATATCTATGATGGTCCTTTAACTTATAGTTTGAAGATTTGACTTGAAGACTACGTTCTCAAGCAATTCATCATCAACTTCTACATGTGCCATCACCTTGCCTTACTACTCAAACAATAGAGCTTTGTTAAGTCATTGCTTCTTCTCCATTCATAGCAAAGCCGCCTTTCATTCATGACTATAAAGTTGATGCTTCCGCACTACTTTACTACTTTTGCCATCATAGCCACAAAAGCATGTGTAGCTTCAGCAACATGAATAACCATCGTTGTTTCATAAACCAATATTGCGTTCCCTTCAAGTTACTTTTTCTATTATTGCAGTTTTATCAAGCCGCCACAACTACTTATTACTACCGAACTACCATCAAGCCGATGCTATTACTTAATCTATTATTAATGAGAAACATCCCACATCGGAAATATAAGAAATAATCTACTACTATATAAAGAGTTAGAGTCAATCCACTAATTGCCAATTGGTTTTAAGTTGGAAGCCCATAATAAACCTGAATCTAACATGGTATCAGAGCAATAAGATCCTTTGACCTAATTTACTACAACTACTACTATACCGATGTTGGGCCCTCTGTGAATGTTATTCCCATATTGTCCACGCTTCAGACCTAAATGTCTGAGCGTGAGGGAGGGTATTGATGAGAAACATCTCACATCGGAAATATAAGAATTAATCTACTACTATATAAAGGGTTAGGGCCAATCCACTTATGGCCAATTGGTTTTAAGTTGGAAGCCCAAGCTTGATTCTAACATGGTATCAGAGCGATAAGATCCTTTGACCTAATTTACTACAACTACTACTACTATACCGATGTTGGGCCCTCTGTGGATGTTATTCCCACATTTTCCACGCTTCAGACCTAGATGTCTGAGCGTGAAGGAGGGTATTGATGAGAAATATCCCACATCGGAAATATAAGAAATAATCTACTACTATATAAAGGGTTAGGGCCAATCCACTAATTGTCAATTGGTTTTAAGTTGAAAGCCCATAAGAAACCCAAATCTAACATCTATCGTTGTCGCTTCATCAAACCGCCACAAATTATACTTTTACACGAGTTGTTTATGTTGCTCATGACTGGTGTGCACGAGCTCTTATCGTCAACATGCATGTGACCATACGTATACCTCCATCATAAGAAGCATGAGCTCATGATGGCATGGTGGCTTGCCTATATGATACGTTTTGACTACTACTACTTATGTTATTATTGATGACCCAAATACATGTAACTATCTATCTTCGGCTTCTACATCTAAGGTCAAGAAAAAGTCGTTACTTCTAAGAGCTATTTATACTATAATATTTTGAAGATTTGTTCAATATCACTTGTGTTACCATGTATGAGCTTGCGGGATGGTAATAAGAAATTTAGAAATTTGACCCAAATCTAATATTAAAAATATATATAAATATATTAGAATAATAAAACTTATAATTATCTATGCAATATTCCATATTAGTTTAAGAATTAAGTTTAGTCATTTCTATATAAACTTATGCATATTATAATCTATTCTCACGAGAGAATAGCATTTTTTAAATTTTATACTCTCATCAATCTATATCAATATATCACAAGCTCCCATGATCATGTGCATCGCCATCCTCCAATTCCATCTCAGCAGGGTTACCCAATTCGCATCCGCAGATCTCTCACCACCGTACAAGTTTGAATTTTCGCTATGGGACTTTTAATCTGTCAAGGCCAACACTATTATAAACTTTTTTCTTTATCAAATAGGCCCATAACAAATGATTGTGTCTTATCACAAAAATACAACGTTATCAAATTATGTGGCTCAAGTCATCACTCTCTTCTTCCATGGCTTCTTCTATGCTCAACGGGGCCATCACCTTCCCAGAGGACTGGGTTTGCACGCCAGATCAATTCCTCCGCCGAGTTTGATCTCCGTCCCCGAACCACAGTCACGCCTAGACTCTCTGTGGCAACCAGATGCAGCGTGTCGGCGTCAAGACCATCTGCGCAACCAAGGTTCATTCAGCACAAAAAGGAAGCCTACTGGTTCTACAGGTTCCTGTCCATCGTGTACGACCACATCATCAATCCAGGCCACTGGACGGAGGATATGAGGGACGACGCTCTCGAGCCTGCAGATCTGAACAATCCCAACTTGCGTGTTGTCGATGTCGGAGGCGGAACTGGTTTCACTACACTGGGAATCGTCAAGACAGTGAAAGCTAAGAACGTGACGATTCTTGACCAGTCGCCACATCAGCTAGCCAAGGCGAAGCAGAAGGAGGCCTTGAAGGAATGTACGATCGTTGAAGGAGATGCAGAGGATCTCCCTTTCCCTACTGATTATGCAGACAGATATGTCTCTGCTGGAAGGTAAAGTTAATTCCTTTTGTTTCGTGTTTTGCATCACTGTGTGATTTGTTTTTCTTTTTTTTTTTGACAGCATTGAGTACTGGCCTGACCCGCAGAGGGGTATAAGGGAAGCATACAGAGTTCTCAAGATTAGTAGTAAAGCATGTATCATTGGCCCTGTCTACCCAACCTTCTGGCTTTCTCGGTTTTTGCAGATGTTTGGATGCTTTTCCCCAAGGAGGAAGAGTACATTGAGTGGTTTAAGAATGCTGGTTTCAAGGATGTTCAGCTTAAGAGGATTGGCCCTAAGTGGTACCGTGGTGTTCGCAGGCACGGTCTTATTATGGGATGCTCTGTCACTGGTGTCAAACCTGCCTCTGGTGACTCTCCTCTCCAGGTTTCTTTGCCTTTCTTCTCTACTTCAACCTTCTGCTCTTCTTCTTTCTTTGACCATCATCTTGACATGCAGCTTGGTCCAAAGGAAGAGGACGTAGAGAAGCCTGTAAACAATCCTTTCTCCTTCTTGGGACGCTTCCTCTTGGGGACGTTAGCGGCTGCCTGGTTTGTGTTAATCCCAATCTACATGTGGATCAAGGATCAGATCGTCCCCAAAGACCAACCCATCTGATCCCATCATCGTCTGCTTCAGTCAACTAGCATGAATGTAGGATTTCCTATGTCACATCTGTTTTGTCCTTTATCTATCAACAATCGGAATATGAATGAACCCCTTTTTCAAATACATATACTCTATTCCACCACGTTGATTCATCTCTCATTCTATGATACTCCATTTAGGTATTCCCAAATCCAGTTCTACCAACATATGTCTAGTCTGAATTTGATTTAATATTCAACAAATATGTAAAGCAACAGCCAAGGTACAGAGTATCAATTTATCATCACTACTTATTTGCTTGCATTAAAACATGGCAAATTACAACAACTAAAACTCACAAGTCATCAGCAGCGTGCAAATCAATGGCTGAATGATCAATGCGCATAGCTAACCAGACCTCTCTGTCCCCGATGGAGAGGTTGAGGGAGACGCGCTGAGCGATTCTCCACGAGAGGTGGCTGCTCCTTTGATGAGAGATCTTTTTGGGCCGAAACGTGATTTAAGTTCTTCGCTAATTGGCTGCCTCTTACTATGTCTACCGCTAGGGATACGATGCCTTGGACTTTGGCTCATGTTTCTCTCTCTGAAACATCTAAGTTGCCCATCTGGACTTCGGGAAATGCTTTTTCTTCTCAATGCTCCTTCTCATGGGTGGGCTCCTAAAGCGTCCTTTTGGCGAGCGTTCCGGAGTAAACTCTTGCTACCTGGATACCTCCACTAATTTAAACAAACAGGGCTTGGTATTATTTACAGTGTTATATTCCTTGTTGTGAGTATGTAAAGATTAGGTTACCTGTCCTGAAAGCTTCTTCTCTCAGAACCACAAACCAGAACACGAAAATGCAAAAGCAGAGCTGGAAAGCATAAAAGCGAGGGAGATAAACCTTGATTCCACGGAGTCAACACGTTGATTATCAACTTTAGTGCGGGCCTTCCATTACGTACAAGTTCATCGTTATTCATACAAGAATCTGATTCCTCCCTCGAAAAGATATCTCTAGGACTAGAATCAGCAGCATTCCCTACAGGGCAAAGCTGTCGAAAATTTTCAACCATCTGTTCCAAGAAGAGAGAAAGATTCTCGTAAGTTGTAGGAGGTAACGCGCAACACCACTTCCGCATACGGACAGCCCAAGTATAGGCAGAATGAATCAAGATTCTTAAACAGTAACACTTACCACTTACCTTTAGCCTTCTTTTAACTTTTTGGCCTTACCGTGGCCCACTTTCTCGTCATAGGAATTCTACTCTCAGTGTCACTTGAACAAAATCCTTTGTCTCTGTAAAAGAAAAAAAAAGCATTAATAGAATCAAGTAATAGAACTGGCAACAATTAGACTAAATTACCATGAACTGACCAGACCTGCGCTGAAGTGGTATATTCTGTACGAGCCTTACGTTTCCCATGTCTTCCTTTCATCTATCTTTCACGCGTCGGCCTTTGTTGACCTGCCTCTTCCTACGCTTCCCATTACTGGAAGAACTAGACTCATAAGAGGATGAATTTGTTGTTTCTGATTCAGAATCTGAATCTGACGAGTGTCGCTTTATCCCTCGTCTCCTTAGAGTCTTTCCTGCGTGTTCCCTTAGCTTGGCGATCAGATATGTCAGCAGAAGGAAAGCCTTTGCTAGATTTTTTAGATTGAAATCTTCCCACCATAGATGCTCTCCCCACAAACCAACCAAAGTCTTTACAAATCAGGGTCAAGCTGAGTGGCTTCCCAGCAGGAGGCAAAACAAGAGATGAATGAAATGATTACCACACAGGAGCAAAAGAATTCGTAAATCCCATGTATTATATATCTATGGTTGCCACGTGTCAGATGGAGCTTTTATTTAAAAATAGATTCAACCTCAGGCCCAATGGGTAAGAGAAATGGAAGAATACTCAGCGTCAGCGACCACCGTTTCGTTCGATCGTCCGATACCGTTACTCCGGGGACCCATTCCCGCCGGGGGATCGGAATACGTTCTAGCCTTCCGATCCCTGGATTCATGGGCTGCCGCTTACAAGCGCTGCGAAACCCTAATCAAGGAGCAGTGCGAGGAAGGTGCCAGAATTGGGTGCGCCGTCTCCGCGTCCAACAACTGTAAGCCTCCGTGGTGGCGGAGGTTAGGCGGGGCGGTCGTGGACATGAGGGAGCGAGAAAAGTGCGAAGAGCGGGAATTCAAGGAATGTATGGGTGCGGCCAAGGACAAGTGCTCGGGGTTCGCCAAAGGAAAGTGCTCTGCTGCGTTTTTGGACGCCCGAATCGCGGTGGAGACTGAGGTTGAGGGATTGGTCTGGGTAGCGTCAATGCCAGAGGACAGCAGGTGGTTGGGTTCACTGGTTCTGGCAAGACGCAGCCGCAGAGCCAGGGATCTTCTGAACAAACCGCATGCTTCTTATTAGCAAATGCCCCCACCTTCTTTCTGTGAGCATAAACGGTTACTAAACTGTTTTAGATTCAAAACCTCTCCTTGTTGGGCTTTTCTTTAAAGCCTGCCTGCATTACATGTTTTGTGTTGAAATCTTGATTGTGATAAAGCTTTTACGGTTCTTCTATATACTTACACCCTGTTCCCCTTCATCAACTCTTGCTTCCACTGCGGAAGCCAAGTACTAAGATTTCTTCACGATATTTAGTGAAGGACACTCTCTCATATTCAACACTTTCGTGCTCTGCCAACGCAAGGGAGAAGAAACAACTAGTTCACGGGAATCATAGCGATCACTATCATGCTTCAACTGTCTTGTGATTTTTTTGGGTGAATATGGGAGAGATACTAGCTTGGGTTTTGTATAGTTTTCCATTTCTTCGAACGTTTGGCTTTGCACAGTAAGAGGAGAGTCTGCTATGCTTCTATTGAAAGGCTTTCCCTCCCTCAAAAGGGGACTAGCTTCTCTTTTGGAACACTAAAAACATGATGCAATCTCTAGTGCCAAAAATAGAGAGAACTGTGTGCTTTTTGGGGAATTTTCACTTTCTTTGAATCGGCATGTGTGAATGGTTTTTATCAACGAATGGCCCCCTAAACAAGGAAGGAGTGAGGCTGTCAGAACATGACCTAGCTTGGGTTTTAGAACAATATGTTTCCAACATTCATATATATATATATATATATATATATATATATATATATATATATTATTAACCAAAGGTAGATCATGCTGGCAGCTTCACTTGTTCCCTTGTGGACTTGTCTTCAAAATACCTGAGCAAAAAGACTTCACAAAGCATGCCCAAAACTAAACCAACCCCTTGGGCTGCGACTCATTCTCTTCTTTCTTTTCGTCTGTTTGTGCATCTTTCATGTACAAGACGGAAGGTAGAAAAGTTTTGGTGAAGAAAGAAGTTGTAATCTTGCAAATCCATACGTGATGGCAATGAAAGAAATAGAGGAAGGAACTAAACAAGACATGATAACTTAAAAGAAAGGAGATGAGAGATGAAGCTTCGTGGTTAAGAGCATTACAGATATTTATTGAAAGATATGAGAGAGGATTTGAGGAACAGACGATGTCAAAAAAACAAAAACAAAAGAGATGGTTGGGTAAAAGAAGGAGAGAGACACCACGAATTGAAGAAGCCTGAAACAGAGAATTAAAAGAAGCATCATAATGAATTACAAGCTTTATTGTGAAGAGATTAGAGACTCGGCCCTGCATACCTATCTATATCTCCACCACCTGTGACCATAAATAAACCACTCCTTTATTGTGTGTGATACATCTCTCTATCTTCTTCTAGTTCTACTCTCTCACACGTACATACAATGGTGTAACTTTTTCAAAGCTGACTGTTTCTTCTGTATTCCTTGAAGAAGCTTTAGCCAAGGACCGTTCTTAATTTGACTCCCTGTAACTAAGACCAAATTTTTTTTGCATTGAACATCCTATACTACTAAGTTTGCGCTCTTGCTGAATTATTTATCTCACAAACAAAAAAAAAAGAACGTAAGAAGTAAACAGCAGTGATTTGTAGTGTGGGGTTTGAATGCTGATGGAATATATGAAAGAGTCATTTAGTAGGTGTGGAATTAAAAGCAACTATAGCCACAAAGAGAAACGAGAGATGAGTGTCTTGGAGATAATTTACTCGCAAGGTGCTCTCTAGCTTGATGATGTCTAGGCCCTCTGCTTCCTGCTTTAAATGCTGATAAGAACTTTTTTCCATCTTTTTCGTGTCTCCATCTTCTCTCGTGATTTGAATTCCCTTGCAACCTCTCTCTTTCCCTATGATGGTGCAAAACAAAGGCAGTCATTCACTCCCAAGATGACAACGGTCACTTGTAATTTTTTGGTGGGACACAGACGAATAACCGTAAGCAAACCTTGTGAAACTATGTGAGCTAATGAAAAAATAATCTTGGTAGGCTGCTTTGGTCACCAAGAATCTCTGCAAGTACACAGACCACTTTTTGGCATCCCTCATCAAAAATTCTCATCTGAATAACTTAGCTTAAAAGAAAAAAAAAAGAAAAAGAAAGCTATGGCAATCACTAGAAACACGTGAATTCTTTGTGATTTGAAGACAGGCCTAGTCAGGGTCTTCTGAGCTGAGCGGAGCATAAGCAATTGCTACCCTGATAGCCTCTCAGCTTTGTACTGGCTAGATGACCTGCCTCCTTCTCCAAACTTCCCTGAACAATTTCTCATATATGATTTGGGTCTCAGGATGAGACTTGTCACTTACTGTAAATTTTATGAACCTTTCCGTCAACCTCAATCCAACTACATTCAGTTTTTTTTTTCTCCAATCCGTTTGCTTTCATTTTTAGTCTCCCGTTCCATCTTCCCTGTTCAGCAAAGACATTAGATAAAATGTTCCTGATGGTGCCAAGGACACTGATCAATGAAAAAAACACACCTCGTATACACACTGCAATCAAGGCGTTGCACATATGACAAAGGACCATTCGTCTGTATTTCTCGGAATAGGGCGACCGACAGGATTTAATCTTCTTTTTTGCTTTGGTTAAAAGATTTAATTTATTCACAAGTTGGTCTGGCGACGTGGGTTTTGGGTAGACTGTGTGAAATAAAGAAGTGGAGAAGATAAATTATTATTTTGGTGCCATCCCATCTCTCGCATAAAACCCCTCCCCCACACCCCACACCTCTCTCCTAAGCTCATTTTCATTGAGCTATCAGTTCTATAAGCGACAAACAAAAGAAAAATGGGGAAGATCATCGTCAACCCCTCTGCCCTTCTCCTCGTTGGTTTCTCCAGGTACTCTATTAATATCAACTTCGATATGGCCTCTGGTATAACTTGATTAAAAGGCATACTAATTAATAGGTTATATATATATATATGGTGATCATAGGATTAATAGACAAGGGAGAAGCGCAAAGGTGTGAGTGGGAATGCAAGGGTCTTCCAAACTTCAAGTGTTGGTTTGTATAAAGCCGGACACAAACTTTGCAACGACTATTGCATTAGCGAAGGTGCCGCTCAAGGCATCTGCATCTCAGTCGTCGCCACTAACTCCCAAGCTTGTCCCCTGTCGCAAGGCCGGTTGCTCCTGATTTGAAACTTTTAAATTATGATGACAAGTTATTATTAGAAATATTGGAAAGGAAATCAGATTTTTTGTTTTTTTTTGCTACGGTTGTGTTGTGATTGGCTGTCGTGAATTATGATGACTTGAAATTATGTTGTAGTGTTCATGCAACTCTATATAATACATATATATATGTAACCCTAAACACGACGTTGATGTTGCTGGTTCTCCAATTTTATTGATCGAGCTATACGATTATTAAGATTTAACATGTTTATTCTCTCCTCGAATTCCTTAAAATTTGCTAGGTTCGAACAGGAACCCACAAAACATAGCTAACTTGTGTTCACATTCGCGTCTTCTTCATCTTGATCCTTCCAGCTGTCCTTGTTTATTAGTAGTTCTTCCCAAAACCCGTCGTCGAGTTCCCTCTCCGCCTCCTCAGTCCGTTGCCGTCCATGTCCTTGCATCTCTAGTGCCAGAGCCTCCAGTTCCGACAACGTATCCGGTTTTACCTGATCGATCGAAGCCTCCTCTAGCTCTTTCCGCTGCTGCTCGAGTAGCTGCTGCTGCAGAAGAGCAGGGTTCTGCACCGCGCGCCTCAGGAAAGACATCATATGTCTCTGTTTCTTCTCTGCTCCATTGATCCTCTGCTCCATGGCTTGTATATACCCCCTCGCTCTCTGCTCCTGCTGTCTAAGTCTCGAGATCTCCATCATGAGGACATGCCTCTCTTGCCGGAGCTCGACACAGGGATCATGACCATCATCCGGAGGGGCAGAAGAGGAGGTTCGTCGCTTGATACTTTTGAGAAGGTCTTTTCTGTCCCATCAAGAAACCATCATTCATGAACTCCCATCTCTCCGCCTCGATCTTTCTGAACCCCTGAGAATCAAAGTACAATTATTATCATTAAAATCTTCTTATATATCACATCAGTAATATGCATGCCACTGTTAAAATTTGCAAAGAAAATAAATCGATATTTAATTTTTGCATTACTGTTTTTGTTTAATAATTTTAAAAATAATGGAAGAATATGCCGCTTGGATGGAGGGAGCAAATGTCTAGTGGAATGACTATATATTTATTACAAGTTTAATATGGATAAAGTTTCTAAAACTTACGGACAGCACTTCGTCTCTTTACCTAGAGTTTAATTTATTTCACCAACCATTAATAAGCAAATCAATCCCACAACAGAAACCAAACAAATTACCATTTTGCAGTAACTGGAGGCCGAACGCTTCGTCGAGGTCCTCCAAAACTATAAGATCAGAGGGGAGTACAAACGTGAAAACAAAAAAAAAGCATTGTAACAATGACGTTCAGTGGCGAAACAGAGATACGTACGTAAGTGTTGAGTTGTCTGACGAAACTCGACAAGTTGTTGTGCTTGAAGTATAGAGGAAGAATAGTCGCGGAGAAAGAATGTGGATCCCACACGACAAAACTAATGCCTCCCCTGTTCCACGACACAATGTGGTTTGTGTTTGGATCGTCCACCATCTCGAAAGTCTTTGTCAGAAACGGACATGGCCCTGGTTCTTGCAATCCTTCCATTGGCACCGGCATTGACCACGCTCTCGAACTCGACGACGGCTCCATCTTCCTTCTTTTGATCAATAATAGACCTCCGATGACGGCACCTTTGACCTAAAATTGTTTTTTTCCTAAGTTCTGGAGCAAGAGACGAAACGAATCATTTGAATTATTGAAGGCTAACAACACATAACAAAAAGGGGCTTAGAAAGACGCGGGAAATGCGTCTTTTGAAAACACACAACACTCTGCTTTTCGTGTGTGTTGGTTTATGGTAATCGAGGAAGAAGATGTGGTGAAGAGATTGGCCACGTATTTGACTTATAAATAGAAAGAGTTAGATGCATATACAAAGCTAGTGTCCAAATTTTTAGCAGAACTTTCTAGAACGACTACAAGACAGTGGGTGCCCCTGCATATCCTTTCTTAGAATGTTCCTGAACTTACACTTTTGCGGAAAATAGGGTAAAGTCTATCTTGGAACCAATGATTTACCTTAAGTAACAATGCACCCAGATTATCAACTTATGTATTTTTCCAAACTATGCTATTTCTTACACAAATACATCTGAACGATAAAAGTTGAGACTCCATCGCACATGAATTCACAAACCAAAACCTCTATAGAAAAAAAAATTATGTCCACTTTTCATAAGATCACGTCTAAACTATATACTAAACCGAAATTTGCATTTCAAACTCTCCTAGACAATGTGTTCAAAAAAAAAAACTCTCCTAAACAGACAAAACTTCTAACTAATAATTTCTTATCTAAATTTCGCACATTGCATAACCTCTAGTCTTTATTAGAGCATCTCCAATATTGTATCAAAATAGAGAAAAACAATATACAATTTTTTCCAATAATATATTATTTTGAGAAGAAAAATGAAGATGTGAATAGTGTTACATTAAATGTAAACAAATAATATTTACAAATTCATTTTGTTGTTAGACTATTTAATTTGCATAACAATCTTTAGATTTTTAACAAAACTTTAATTTATGCATAAACAAATTACATGCATAACTAATATAAAATAAAAATTACTTTATCCAAAATATTACTTTTAAAACTTTGATCTAATATGTATATATTCATTAAATTTTTTAAAACATAATTATAAAAATAAAAATAAAAATACATAACTAATGTAAAATAAAAAATATACATACAAACTCAACCCAACATAAAACACGTTTAATTGATTATTTGCGAGAAAAAATATAGTAATAGTATTTTTTAATAAAATACTTTTGTTTTGTATGTAATTATTTAGTTCTACTCAATAAAATAAATACTGTATTTTATTTTTATGAATATGTATTTTAGTTAATTTTTAAATTAAATGGATATAATTTTAAATCTTATTAAATATAGGATGTTACTATTAATAAATAAAAGTTAAGAAATGAATATATTAAAATTTAAAGAAGAAAATGTGGTAAACACTAGTCTAAATTATAAATCCAGTTTGAATTTTTTATTGTGAAGAAAAAAATGACTTAAATTTTTAAAGATGATTTTATCAGTTTTAAAGTTTATATTATCGTTTTATATAGTTTTTTTGTTTCAAAAAAAATGATAATAATGTATAAATAGAATTTTATAATTTTTTTGTCAACCTTGCAGTATTTTGTAATTGAAACACTATATAAGTTGATTGGCACATTTGTAATTTTCTTAAAAGAGAGTAGACTCCAAAGTCCGATCTCCCAAGTACCCTATGGATTAAGTTTGGGGATACTGAGCTACCACGTCGCAAAAAAGTAAACTGCCACGTAGTGATTCGTGTCTTGTGCAGTGTGCTTGTGGAGTGTGCTTGTGAACATGGTGACCTTGTGGCCGGCTACGCCACTCTATGCAACTTTGGATTTATGGGGATGAATTTAATTAAATCTGTTTTAAGTCTGTTGCCACTTAACGGAAGCTGGATGATAACACGTGTAAAATTATATTTTATAAGTTGGGTTGCCTGTCCCAGATCCGTGGCAATATGTTTTTCTTTAAAACTCAAAAACAGGGTCTTAACAAGTATGGGTTCGTGAAGACATGGAACCGTCTAAGATTTGAGTAGAAAACACTATGAACGTCAGTTTATAGAATACCCTTTTCTTATAAAACTTTTGATGATTAGCATCAAAATTTGCATGAGCGGATCTAGAAGGGAAGTAGAGTGGAAGCGGCCTCATAAATGTTGAACTAGTTTGCACTTTGCTTTCCTTCGTTATTTTTTTTATTGTTAGAAGTTCGGTAGTCTATAAATGGCAAAGTCTTTGTTATTGTTTTTATGCATTTAGCGAGTGGTGGTATTGAGCTAAGCTAAATGAAATATTAGTCTAAAATTCTTAATTTTTTAAAAAAATTTATATAAAAAAAAAACCTTTAAATTTAAAAAAAAAATTTATTAAAAAAAAAATTACTTAGGACCTTTAAGATGGCCCTACGTCTTTTTTTTTTTTTTTTTTTTTTTTTGACTTAATGGCCCTACGTCTTCCTAGATGCAAACCTCAATCTTCAGATACACCATTGCATGAGAAATTATACTATATACAATAGCAATGTGTCATCATTTCCTTTTATGTTTTTCCAAAGTACTCGAATCCAAACCCACAATAGATGATCATGTCGCATCTATGATAATAAATTCATCCCATATCAAAACATACTGAAACAAAATGATGTACGTTCTTATTATAAAAAGAGATTTCATATCTAGGGTTTTGAAGTAGACAATTTAGAATATATAAAATTGGAAATGAATACAATAGAAGGGAATGAAATATAATTCTTCGATTGTATCTAAAGAATTTGGTAATATTTATGTTCTTCAACGATGGATAGCAGAAGATTTTTTACTTATGACTCGTGAATGAATGATAATTCAAAAGAAGCGGGCAGCCATCAAATGATTGTGGACCTGTGGTGCCTGAAAAGTCTTTTTGGGAGATTAAGCGTTAGTGAAATAAGTCAGATTATCAAAAAAAAAAACATTTTCATATATCCATATTTGATCTATATAAGAAAAATATAGTATTTATTTTTTTCCTTTCGATTATTTCTATTTAAAAAAATATGAATCATGTTCACATTTTAAATTTAGTTTTCCTGAAACAATTCAAACTTTGACGAAAAAGCATATAAATCCATCAAATTATGTACAATATATCTGAAGAGTACGATAGATTTGAGCAGTACGGCCAGATCGGATGAAGGTAAAATATTAATGGATAGTTGGGTTCCGTTTGATAATTATATTCCATGCGTTGATATTCCATGTTTTTCTGCAAGTAGTATAAAAGTAGACAATCTTTTTTTTTTTTTTGACAAAGGCTTTCAAATTTTAAAACTAAAATGTTTACAAGATAAGACAATATTGCCTTATAGATAGAAAAAGCTTGCAAGAATAAACTTCATGAAAGATAACATCTCTAGCCAATAGAACTACTATGGTAGAGATGAGTTGAACCAACAATGGACAAAGAGATAGAACTAGTGAGTAGATCCACGACCACGCCGGCCATGTTTCCCTCTCCCACGAACTTTCTTCCATTCCAAATCTTGGTACTTGATAGGAGGCTTTGTCTCTCTCCCACCCCTTGTCAAACCGAGAGAGCTAGTTGGCTCGATGTCGGTTTCATCCCCATTACCTAGTACAGTGAAACAAGAAGGACTCTCGAATACACTGCCTTGAGGTGTTAAGGTTAAGGGATCAACAACTGAAGTTTTGTGGACCTCATTGCTAATAATATTTGATGGAAAAGAATCCATAATAGGTGTTGTAGTAGGAGTAGATTGAGGATCTACTAATGATGGGGAAGTCTTGAGCAAGTTGGCGAAGCAGTGTGAATGTCCTCTTGAATCTTCTGCGAAGAAGAGGAGATAGTTGTGTTCCCTGAAACATGTGTATCTTGGCAGGCTATAGAAGCAGCTACTTGAGTTGAGATGTCCTTTTGTTGGAGTGCTGTGGCGATGAGACAACATTGTCTTGTTGTTGTATGATGATATCAATATCAACAACAGGTATATCATCATTAACATCAACTGAGGTCGTCAACACACCTGGATTCTCTACAGGTTTAGAAGACAAAAGACATCTCTTTGATTTATGCCCTAAACTACCACATCTCTCACATGTAGTAGGAATCCAAGTGTAGTCAACCTTTACCAGAAAAATATTCCCATGCTTATCATCAAGAGCTATTAGCTTAGGAAAATCTCTATCTAATTCCATCTCAACTAGTACCTTGGCTTCACCCATATTAGTAGGATCCAACCTAGGTTTATGAGTTAAAATAGGCTCTCCAAGGCCTGATGCAACATGACTTATTCCTAATCTGGAGTAACAACAATCAGGAATATTTTTCAGAGTAGCCCATACCGGAAGTGTTGATACTTCTGGAATGTTGAAAGAGCCATCTGGAGTCCACGGCAACACAAAGAGCAAGCAATCATCAATGTGCCAAACTCCTCTTTGAATAACCCAATGACGTGTAGGCTGATGAGGGATATGAAACATATAAGATGAATCACCAAGCTTCTTACAAGAGATCTTACAGCTCCTACCCCAAATCCTATTAACTACAGCATGGACAAGTCCACCCGGAGGCAATGAACACTTATGGAATTTTCCAACAATATATTCGTCCTTGTTCTCAGGTCCAAGTTTAAGAACTTTAGAAGGAATAGATACCTCTGGTGTACCATCAAGTCTGTAGGTAGGAGTAGCAGCCCGAAAGAGGTTACGCGACTGTGGACTCAATCTCGCAGCCCACGGAAATCGAAGAGTACCATCAGCTTTAAGTTCCGGAGGAGGTAATTTCTCAATCGGAAGCTGTAAAGGACGAGTTGGCTGCTTGCCTTTCGGATGCTTGTTCAAGATCTCGTCATTAAGAGAAGGCCAAAGAGTAGCAAGCTGGTTTCCCACAATCGCAGGATCATATTCTCTTGGAGTACTTGGGTTAGAGGAGTAGCAGGAGGCTTGAAAAATAGTGGTTTAGCCCATGAACCTAAGGATGGCACAAACTGGGAAGAGGTTACACCTTGGTTAGGATCCGTAGCTGATGGGAGAACTTGTGTGTTGTTCGCTTCAAGTGCATCATGGAGATGAGTAGCATTCACATCATCTCTTCCATGGAGGAGCATAGATTCAGAAGAAGAGGCCATGGTATCCTTACAAAGAGAACCAGCATGAATTACAACACAACCTTCAGCAATGCTTTCCACGGGAACCAGAGATTCAGACCCGTTAAGAGATTTAGACGCTTGAGAATGGTCAAGGTGGAGCATCAAAGATGGAGCATCTGTCGTCAAAGCCTCGGGAGACTTGGCCACTGGAGAAACTGTGATCAATCCCGATGAAGCCTCTGGAGCTGGAAGAGAAAATTGCAGAGTCACGTCTTTTGAAATCGAAGAAGACAACACATCATTTTCCATCGAAGTCATTGCGGAGAAGAGGAACTAGAGCGGAGGAAGGAGGAGAGTAGGAGACCACGATGGTAGCTGGGACTCACCAGCAAGAGCCACGCCGGCGAAATCGACGAAAGACGCAGATTCAGATTAGGGTTGTCGCCTTTGTTTTCGCAAAATTAGGGGCGCGTACAAAGTAGACAAATCTTTCTCTGTTTTTCTCGAAGTAAAGTTAAGAAAGGGGGCAAAGAATAAACTTTGTTGTGAGACCCAGCGAGAGAAGTTGGCCGGTGAAACAGTGAAAAAGACAGATGAGTTGGTCTCTCGCCAACTCCTCTACGTGAATTTTAAGTTTTTTTTCTTTTTTTTTTGTATCAATCAATAAAATCTTATTCTTCTTCTTCTTCTTCTTCTGTTTCTCAACTCTTTTGTCTTCTGTCCCTACAAATTTTGGTTCTCTCTCTCTCTCTCTCTCAATTTCCACCACACAACATAAATAAATTTGGAGTCGAAAAGACAAGGCACTTGTCCTCAACTCCACTGATTGAACGGACACCTTAAAACTCCGGTCTGTTCATTTTTTTTTTCTATATCGCCAGAGAGAAATCCATGGCGTCCGGCGGCGGAGAGGCGGAAAGCAAATTAGGCGGAGTAGGGAGCAGGAGCGCTGGAGGTCAATACTTCAGTATATGGGATATGCATATGGGTCAAACCTCCTCCGCTACTCAACTCAAGTCCTCCAAATCTCCTATGCATGAATGGGAGATCGACCTCTCCAAACTCGATATGAAGCACGTCCTCGCTCGCGGCACTTGTGGCACTGTCTACCGCGGTGTCTACGCCGGTCAACAAGTCGCAGGTCCGTTTCTTAACTCTTTTTAATTTCTGTAATAGAAAGATTGGTTTGGTATGATATGGTCCCCATGTACAATTTTGCAGTGAAGGTGTTTAGACTGGGGAGAAGATGGTCACTCAACAGCTGCTGAAACTAGTGCTCTGCGCGCCTCCTTCGAGCAAGAGGTCGCCGTCTGGCAGAAGCTCGATCACCCCAACGTTACCAAGGTAGGTACTCTTCTTTAGTAGTAGAAAGAAGAAAGAAGAGGCTTTTTGATATTTATTTCCTTTGCAGTTCATAGGAGCATCCATGGGAACCTCTGACCTGAAGATCCCTCCTTCTGGCAATGGCGCACATCCTTCCAGGGCCTGTTGTGTTGTCGTTGAATACGTTGCCGGGGGCACCCTCAAGAAGTTCCTCATCAAGAAATATAGGAGCAAACTCCCCATCAAGGATGTCATTCAGCTTGCTTTGGATCTCGCTAGAGGGTAGTAACCACCACTCTTTTCTTGGGGGATTGTTTCTTGTTTGGTCATATCTGTAATTCTCAGGCTGAGTTACCTCCACTCCAAGGCGATTGTACATCGGGACGTAAAGACAGAGAACATGTTGCTAGAAAACTAATAAGACCCTCAAGATTGCTGATTTTGGGGTTGCTAGAGTCGAAGCTCAAAACTCAAGACATGACTGGTGAAACTGGAACTCTTGGATACATGGCACCTGAGGTCTTTTTTATTACATCCTTTTTTCTTGTGTTTCGTAATTTCTGAAAGAAGAAAATATATTGAAAAAGGTTAGGCGTGCATAGGTTTCTTGAAGGAAAGCCTTACAACAGGAAATGCGATGTGTATAGCTTTGGTGTATGCCTCTGGGAAATATACTGCTGCGACATGCCCTACGCTGACACTAGTTTTGCTGAGATCTCTCATGCCGTTGTTCACAAGGTCTCTCTCTCTCTCTCTCTCTCTCGTATTCTACAAAAAGTTTTAATCAGATGAAAAAAACTAATCCTCTCTCTCTCTCTCTTGGTCGATCAGAATCTAAGACCAGAGATTCCGAAATGCTGCCCACAGTCGGTGGCAAACATAATGAAAAGATGCTGGGACCCGAATCCAGACAGGCGTCCGGAGATGGAAGAGGTTGTGAAGCTACTAGAAGCAGTTGACACAAGCAAAGGCGGTGGAATGATACCACCAGACAAGTTTCAGGGATGCCTCTGTTTCTTCAAACCTCGTGGCCCCTGATCTCTCTACCTTTCTTCTTGGAGACTTTGGAGTTATTAGATGAGTGTGGGTTTTTTTCTTTGCCATAAGAAGAATCTCACTTTCATGTATTTTACACTCTACTACAAACAGTCTGGTCGTGTATAAAATTGATGATAAAGGTTGATTCATTTTCTTCTGGCTTGAGTAAGAAGACATAATGCGATATTAAAAGAAGTAATTGGGGCCAAGTTTGTTACAAGAGTCAAAGATGAGGTTTTAATCCACACATTGAGTAAGATGTAAGGTAAGAGCGTTATGTCAGAAGAGAAGTAGTTCACATTTTTTTGTGCAACTGGTTGTCTTTCTCTTTGCACACGTTTTAAAGTCGGAGTTTGGTTGGGATGGCGGAGACCTTTAGTTTTAACTCGATTCTTGAAACAGACAGGAGGCTGTGCGGTTATAGACGGGGGGCTTGCAACAGAGTTCGAGACATGGTGCAGATCTTAACGATTCCTCTGGAACTCCAAATGCTTACTCACATCATTCACACTGTAAGTCAGAGTTAGTGTTCTTTTTGTGCTGCTTGAATATCTCATTTTGTAAATTCTCAGATTCAATACTTCTTTGTGGGGATTCTATTTTACTTACACTCATATCGACTCATGGTTTTCTTTGGCATTGCTACTTAATAGAGCTTGATTATACTTCCTGATGGAGGCAGGTGTATCTCGATTACCTTGAAGCTGGTGCTGATATCATCGCCAGCGCTTCTTATCAGGTTCTTTCCCTCTTTTTCTTTTCATTCATCTCTTTCTATATGGCACTAAAACGTTGGTTTGGTGGTGGTCAGGCCACGATTCAGGGGCTTAGAAAGAGAGTAGAAATAACATGTGAAGCTCGGAACACGTACTATTACAAATGCAAAACTAGCTCCAGCGAAATTGTGGATGATAAGATTCTTCAAAAGCGGGCTATACTAGTAGGTAGCTACGGTGCATACCTGGCTGTTGATCATCAGAATACAGGCTTTAGCCCTGCTCTCGCTTTTCAAATTTTGATTTTGTCCCTTTTTTAACGGTTAGTGGTTCGTCAGTGTAATCTAGGGTGATTTGATAGCTCTAGAAACACTCAAGGATTTCCACTGGAGACGATTGGCAGAGTCTGGTGCTGATATAATAGCATTTGAGACCATTCCAAACAAGCTTGAGCTGATAATTAAACATTTCCCTTCTTTCATAATTAATCTTGTTAGCTTCTTTCTGGTGTTAAGTTTCGGGTTTATCTTTGCTGAAGGTGACGTGAAGATTCTGGGGTGGTTTTCGCTCAACTCCAAGGATGGAGTGAACGTGGTTAGTGGGGATTCCATCAAGGAGTGTATCGCCATAGCTGAAGCCTGTCTGTACCCTCCAAGATTCAGAGTAGATAGCAAAGGTTTAGGGTTTAGTGTCTTTTCTTTTGAAATGCGATCTAAAGTTTTGGGTCAGAGACTTCGGATTACATTGAGATATGCCCCACTAGAATCATCTTCCTCGAATAGACAAGACAGGTTACAATATCTAATAGTAAGACTCGTTATGTGATTCAGAAGCGGAACGAACCAGCTGGTGAGTGTCTTAAGAGTCTGATACATTTATATACGTATCTATCTTTCCTTTTAAATGGTCAGCCAAGCTTTGCGCAAGGTTTTATTTTCCTAGATCCTTTGAAGTATCTTTATCTTTCTTTTAGCCAACTCTTTGTTCAGATGTTACAAAAGTGTGTTTTTTTTTCTTCTTCTCGGGTATGCAGTGGGACAACGAGAGCGAAAGCGGACCATGATTGGATGAGCCACACAAGACTTGTACTCTATGGTTGACATTTGTGACTGCACATCCCTAATATTTGCCCTCTTTTTATTTATCAGTAAAGGTGTCTCTCGTTGGGCTTCTAGTTGTACCGTACGGCTGGGGTTGTGATGAAAAAGACCACACATGAGTTATTATGCGATGTGTGTTATCACCACTTATTTTCTCTCCAGAAAACAATGCCGAAAGAGATAAAAACAGTAACATCATCCTCTTTTATTTTTTACCCCTAAAACCCTAAAGTCTCCTATGTTCATGAAAGTGATGGTTAACCATACTTACACCCAAAGGACCTCTTTCTTCTTCTAAAGGTTCTTCGAGTGAAAAAACTTTTCACATCATCCATCATTCCTTACTCAACCCCCAAAACGTGTTATCGCTTCGTATCATATCACATTTGTTTCTTTCTTCTCTTTTTCTTTTTGCAGTTTCAACATTTATCAATTGAGTCAAATGAATGCATGTATGTACATATTGGAGTTTGAGACTTGGGAAATTTGTATACTGCGTTGAGATATATTAACAACATCATCCTCAAAACAATAAGGAAAATAAAAAAGTTCCGTAGAAACAATATTGGAGGAAGCAAACATTTACATATACTAATTGTCTGTCTTTTCATTTAGAATAAGTATTACACTAATTCAAAACAGGCTCACCAATCATATCCTAATATTATAGGTGTTATCGTGAATATTTATTTATAATACGCCACTATGTGGCGGATAATCTACAAAGTCGCCACTATTCGTTAACACTATAGTTTTATATATACATTTATAATACTAAGTACTTCCGTTTTTCTTTCCCCAAAAATAAAAGTTTTGAAAAATAAATTTGTTTTATAAAGTTAGAATTTTTATGTTTTCTATAAAATAAATATTCGTAGTAAATTATAGATTTTAAAATTTAACTGAATTTATTAAATAGTTACATAAGGTAATACCTTTATAATATATATTTAGTATGTCCGGACAAATAATTAAAAAAAATTATCATTGTGGAATGGCGTTAGTATATAAGGGATGATCAAAAACAGAAAAGGGAGAGACACAAAATAGCATCAACCTCGGGAGTTATTTTATCACTATTTTAAAAGGTACCTTTTATTAAAAATTTCTAGTTCTTTATTATTGGGTGAACTTGTGTTGACGTGATACAATAATAAAAAAAGAGTGCTACTAGTAGTTAACCCTTTAACTAATCACTATTTCGCTAATCAGAGTTGTCATAGGCATTTAATAAAGGAAAAACAAAGGGAATATAATGAAAGATTAGTTACATAATGACTTGTTACAGCTGGCACAGTGTTTTGTAGAGACAGATGAAAGGTATTGGAGGTTTCATATTAATACAGATAAAAAGTCGTCCCGTAATCTAACTATTGTGGGGAGCTGTTTATCATGGAATTGGATATGTGTACCAATTCATAATAAACGGTTATATCATATAACTATTTATTATGAATGTGTTAAAAAGTTATGTTGTGGTATAAATTTTTTATCTTTGCATGTATTTCAAATACTTGTATTTGTAGGACCATGATTTCTACGATATGGCAAACTGAATAATTTGTTTATAGAATGATAAAAAACATAAATAAAATATACAATACTTGATACCAAAATATGATGAACAAAGAATGATTTCGTGTGGAGGCGAGACACTCTTTCCTTAATTCTTAAATTGCCCGCAGTGTGACGGTGTTTGCGCATCAGAATCCCAGGATACAACCACACTTTGACTATTCTTGGCATCACTCAGAATAGAAGCTAACGAACCTATTTTTGTGTTGTACTCTCAGGACAAAATAAAAAAAAAATACTAGCATAACTATTCTAAGTGAGAGGCAGATGTAAACTTTTGTTGTTGAATGTACATCTTTTCTATAATGCTAACAAGCCTTTATATAGAAAAATAATGAGAAGCGCACAAATTTCATTTTCAACCAAGAAATGAAACTTCCATGGTGCACTAATGGAGACATCAATTCTGTCAATTGGATTATGTGCATTATTCACATTTGTTGACCAAAGAAATAAAGAGGTAGAATTATAATTGGTTGACCATATCGTACAACAAATAATATTCTCTTAAATGAAGTTTCTTTTTTATATTTTGCCAATATAACAAGATCCAACCCACATGATATACTGGTTATATAAGATTAAACCCCAAATTCAATCAAATACTCCAATGTATGTATCTTGTTACGTTTGTACAAATTTCTCAAATCACACACACATTGCGACCATCCCATTTCTCTCATTCAAATAAAACTCATTTTTGACATATGACATATATTATTCATCGATGTTCAAAAAATAGTTCCAACAATCCCCACATGCAAATAGAAATGACTCTAAACACATAGTACGACTCAATAGACTTGACATCCTAGACCAAGACTCGACTAAGACTTAACTATATGGACTTTTGAGAGTACAAACGAGACGAGAATTCACTGCATGCATGATTGTTGGTATGCATTTTCAGCCTTGAACCAGTCATTGTTAAGTACTGCTACGTCGGATTTACTCGGCCAGATGTGAGACTACATGATGTCTTGAAATCCACCCCGGCCTTTGATGTAAACCTAGACAATAACTCAATAACACAATTGTTCATTCTCTACACAAAATAGTTCTATGTGTGTTCATTCTCTGGTTCCTCGTGAAACAGCGCCAGTCTGTGGTTAATCATGAGTGAACTTGTGAGAATTATTAGTCTTTCCATTTCATTCTCTCTAGAAACGGCCCTCATTTCACACTCCACACAGTGTGATTGCCATTATTTATGTTTAGAGGAGTAGTCATCTGTACTACTCCATTCATATCTCAAAACAATGGACACAAATCATTAAAAGCAAATGCTTATCCTCTATTCCTTACGATGCTAACACTGTTATCATTCCTAGGAACTGAGTATAGACGAAGTCTTCTTACAGTGCTTATGGCAGATTTTAGTTTGACTTAGCTTGTCTGCCTTGACCTCGTTTCTTGGGATCCATCCAGTCATTTATTGGCTAGAGTACCGCCAACGCTCATCTTAATTCACACGACATTAACCATTCCTTTTGATGATAGTACAATATGCATCTCATGACACACCTTTAATATAACAGGATCCTAGGTTGTCTATCATAATGACAGTAATCTCTTGAGCATTCAGTCGAGATCAATCTGTTTAATGATTTTTGTCATCTCCAAGAGTACAACCAACCATTATATACAAAACTCAATGCATGGCATTAGTGTTTTTTTAATTATATTGTGATAATGTATCACTAAGTTCATGTGCATTATCTTGCCAATAACTTTATATCGGTAGCAAAGCTTCTCCCACATCTCTTGAAATAAACTGAAAATATGCATATTTTCATTTAACATCATCTAAGAGTTTAGAAAAATGAGTCTACAACTCATTTTGGATCCATGATAAAAACAGCAATTTCGTTCAAAAGCTATTACAACTTTTTCAGTCTTACAAATATACATTCTTATAGTGTGTGTGCTGAACTATTTTCATAGTTCTCTCTAGTTGATTATATAAATCCAACTTGATATTATTATCTTTATTTATTTCATTATTTTGTATCTTCAAAAATATATTTGCTTGTAGTGCAAATATACATATCATACAAGATATCGTTTGTTGCATCAAAAGCACTACTCTCTCACATCCTCAGGGTATTTTATTTTTACCATACTTGACTTTAGAAAACAACATATACATGTCGAGTTTGTCAGTCATATAATATGATACTTCTCATCTCTCCTCGTCATCTATGATGGCTCGGCTCGTTAAAGCATTGACGAAATATGAATGTTTTCGATCACTCCGTCCCTCATCAACAACATATATTATCTACTGGCAAATGATCCGATATCATGTGCAGACCTCATCCAAACTTAGTTTGGGCGTCGACTTCACGAATCTATTCCATTTATCCATTGATCTAATAACACTCGAAATGTTATATAATATTTCTTATAATACTTAACTCGATCCTATACCACTGACTAATACCAAAACTCCACCGATCCAATTTACTGCGTGTGTTATTCCATCAGCTATAAGACAATAATTTATAACCTTAGCAGAAATAAAAATCTATTAGTTGCCAATTCATAAATCATCATTAATGACATTTGACCGCGATAATATAATTTTCAACATGGTCAATTTAGACTATGCAAAAATAAAATGTAACTGTAAACATTATGCCTTTATAATTAATAACATAAAATTATAGCAATAACACATTTTGACCAAAGAACAAATCTTAACAATAAGCATTAATAATAGTCAATGCATGAGACCAAAAGTATCATCTTCACGTCATTGTAAAATGATTACCAAGAACAATGCAACTAAAGTAATTTAGCTTAATGAAATGAACAATGATCATGCTGCTAAATTATATTTTTCATCAAAGATCATAATGATTTTAGTTAGGAATCAAACTCAAAAATTGTCTGCAATGATCGATCTGAAAAGATCATAATTATCTTTATTTTTCATCACATGAATTCTCTTGAGATCCTGTGTCATGATAGAAAAACACTAACAAATTATCAGTTCGTTAGTTATTATACCGAAAATTTAAGAATATAAGATGTGCTAGGACCATCGATTCTCTACGATATGCAAACTGAATAAATTTGTTATAGATGATTAAAAACATAAATAAAATATACAATACTTGATACCAAACTCTGATGAACCAAAGAATGATTTCGCTCAGTGGAGGCGAGACACTCTCTTTCCTGTAATTCTTAAATGCCGCAGTGTGACGGTGTATTGCGCAATCCAGAATCCCAGGATACAACCACACTTCGACTATTCCTGCTTCACTCAGAATAGAAAGCTAACGAACCTATTTTTGTGTGTACTCTCAGACAAAATATACTAGCATAACATATTACTATAGTGGGAGAGACGTAACTTTTGTTGTTGAATAGTACATCTATATTGCTAACAAGCTTTATATAGGAAAAATAATGAGAAGCACAAATTTCATTTTCAACCAAGAATGAAACTTCCACTCCCGCGTGCACTAATGAGACATCAATTCTTGTGCAATTATTATGTGAATTTATTCCACATTGACCAAGAAATAAAGACGTAGAATTATAATTGTTTGACCAATTCAAACAAATAACTCCTCTTTAAAATGAATTTCTTTTTATATTTCTGCCATATAAAAGACTCAACATATATTTGTTTATAAGATTAAACCCCAAATTCTATCAAATATCCAACTATCATGTATTTGTACTTTTGACTGTACAAATTCTCAAATCACACACATTGGACCACCATTTCTCATCAAATAAAACTCATTTTGACATATCGAATATATTATTCATCATGTTCAAAAAATAGTTCCAACAGTATTCGCATTCATTACCTAATGATATAAAAAGTACGACAGATGACACAAAAATTGATTTTTGGAAGAAAAAAGAAACTGTTTTCGTAAGTTTTTCTTTTAAAAAACTGATTTTCAGAAATAAAATCGACCATATCTTAATATACTAATGAATAGTATACGTCTATGCATGTATATCAAAATTATCAACATGTTTATACAAATTGAAAATCAAGTGGTATCAAAAAATACAAATTGAAAATTTATCTATCAATATGGGCGATGACAAAAAAAAATACAAATTGAAAATTTATCTATCAAAATTATTATGTATGTTAGCAAGATCATTTAATTTTTTTGTCAGCACAAGATCATTTAATTAGAATCGTGTATTCGATACAAAAAGATTCCTGTGATTTAATTTGTATAACTTACATAATCATAAAGCAATGAAATTCTGATCACTAAATACATGTTTACTACCATTATAGCTTTAGTTTAACATGTTAACTATGATATTTCCATGAATTGGAGTATTTAGTAAAGAATAATACAACTTAAAAAGTTATTTTATACTACAAATTGTCAATTAAATAGAACAGACACATAGAAAAAGGGAGATTTAAATATTTACTAAACCCAAGTATTGGTCTGAAGAACAGACACGGTCTCCCACATGCAGCATGTGTCATTTTAACTTTACAAAATAAATCGCTTAAATTCACCAAACCATGTCTTAAAAGTGGAAACTCGATTATATAACTTTTCAAAAAATCGGAAAAGCAAAACATGGGGCGTTTTGGGCCCCATAAATTAACCCTACAAGATCCACACTTTGTGTATTAGAAAATACACAAAAGGTAACTTACATATAATAGTTCATTCGATCAAACTTTGTCTTGTGATTAAACAAATATTTCTCAGTTTGATACTCGATTCAAACCCTAAGCCAATATAATCTAAACCGACTATGTGTGTTATAATATAAGCCATCACTCGTACCATATATGTAAATGCAATAGTAGAACAATGTGTTCTTGCGGTGATATGAAGCGAGTATTATCGTTTGAATTAAAATTTTTGAAGAAGGTAAATAAATCGAAAGAAGAAGAGGCAAAGTCTCGCAAAGGGGGATGATGGTCCCGTAGACATTAGTCTAGATTGGGTCAAAAAGAGTCCCCCTCCTCTTTACACACAACAAACTCAATCTATAAATTTCACATTTTACTAAAAAGTGTATATTGCAAAGAAATACGTTTGTTTTCTTGGTCTTTATATTACGTTTGGTAAACGTGCTAATTCCATTTTCTATGATCAAATATAAAGTGGCATTTTTAGTTTTTGTTGTCTCCCGAAACCTCAAACTTCACCTCTAAACATGCATACATGCACCTACCTTAGCTCACCAATCCGCCCTCTAGTATTGATGCTATTATATTTTAATTGTCATTTACTAAATAATAAGTAGTAACTATTATTTCCTGGCGACAGTTTCCCAAGAATTCAGATTCGTTTGTCTGTTTTTGTTTATATATTTATTCTAATTGCCAAATCCGGGATTTGTATTGCATATATGGAAGGTAACAACCCCAAAGTGTTTATTTTTATATGGTGATCTTGTACTTTTCCCTTTTTTAAAAAAAAAATGTATGATCACTATTCTGTATCATATTTATTTCTGCTTCATACATACATAGATTTGTATGTTTAGTTGATTTATTAGTTTCTATAAAAATATGACATGATAACAAAGGTACCGTATAACATACATATATATATATATATTGGTTAATTTTCTAATCTACAGGATTACACACTCTAAAATATCTCAATAGTTGCAATGAAACACTACTAAGAAACAATAAGATATATACATATCAAATATTTATTATACTTCTTCTTGTATATATCTGAAGATATTTAAAACGTCTAGTTTATTAAAACAGAAGGACCGGAGTATCACTTTGTGGTAACGAATTAAATCAGTTATAATAATACTGAACATATATTAAGGGAAGAATTTAATTTCAAGCACTACTCTATTACCGAACTTAGTGCTGGTGGGAGATATGTAAGGGTTACATATTTATGGAAAGAATTGTTAATATATTCTAAAAAAAAAATCAAACAAAATTTGATGGGAAACTGCAATAAATATAGACTGCAACTAGCAAATAAAAAGAAAAAGAAAAGGAGTATATTTCATTTATAAAGGGAGAAGAAGAAAGACTCAAAGAGAGAGAGAGAGAAACAATTAGAAGAAGAAGAAGAAGCTTGTTCTTCCCTCCCCAAAGTTGGTATATGCCCAGAAACGAAGGCCCCCTAATTTCAAAGTCTTTTACCTCTGTAGCAGTTGTGTTAATAAGAAGGAAGTAATCTCATCTCACATTCTCTTCCTCATTATCTTTTATATTCTTCTGTCAACACCATTTCTTAACTGAGCCTTGGGGGTGGTGGAGGAGATGCTCATGCTTAGCTAATCGGTTTTTGCAAAAAAAGATTAGTTCGTGAAATCAAGGATCTACTCATTCTGTATAAACAATGGGTGATGGTAGTAGCCTCAAGAGAACCAAGGTTTTTTTTTTCTTTTTCTCTTCCTAGTAATTAAACTGGTAAAATTTGATTATCACCACCCAAACGTTGCTCATCTCCAAATTCTTGTGGCAGCTTTCATGGCCCAGAACATTGGTTAAGAAATGGCTCAACATCAAAAGCAAAGCAGAAGATTTCCACGCAGACGACAGAGACGTTTATAAAGGTAATATACTTCCTTCTTCGTCTTTTTTTAAGAAAACAAAAACTAAATGTTATTGATGAACAGCCTTCTTCTAGTTTAGGAATGTGAGCAGTGAACAGCTTTTGTTTTCTACTTTATCGGATGTTCACTTTTTTTTTTTAAAAAAAGAAGTTTTTGCAGGTGAATGTGGAGACTGGAGTAACAATGTCACTGAAAGAGAAGAAGCATGCTCTGTTAACGAGAAAAGCAACTATGCTGGTCAGTAATCACTCAAAATACATGCTTTTTCTTTATTTTACTTTCGTTTAAACTCATTCCATTTTTTTTTCCAAAATAATATAATAGAACAACAAGTGTTCAATTTGTTTTCAGAGACTCGTGTAGAAGAAATAATGGAAGAGGTAGAAGAAACAAACAGGAATCAGATTCAGAACCACTAGTTAAACAAGTTCATAATCTCAGGTATCTAATATTTCTTTGCTTTTGAGCCAATTCTTTAATATCATTTTCAAACTATTGCTATTTTGTCTCTATAATATCATTTAGAGGCAAATTGACTCCAAAAAAAATAGTAATTTATATTTTTCTCTATATTTTAAACAATGATGTTATAAATAAATAAATAAATAGGAGCAAATTCTATTATTTTAGAGAAAAAATAAATAGTAAAATACATGGAGTAACAGAACACACACACATGTTGTGGAAATCAGGGTTTTTACTGCAACCTGGAATGTGGCGGGAAAGTCACCCACGAATAATCTGAAACTCGAGGATTGGCTCCACACCGCCCCTCCTTCCGACATTTACGTTCTTGGGTAACCTGCTATTCTATTTTACTCAAAAGTTTATATTGTTTCCTAATCTCTGAGACTTCCCACACAGCTTCCAAGAGATCGTTCCTTTGAACGCCGGCAACGTATTGGGTACAGAAGACAACGCTCCCGCCAGGAAATGGGTTTCTCTCCTCCGAAGAACCTTAAACAGTCTCCCTGACAACAGTTGCGGAACCCCTTCCCCTGTTCCCCACCCGGTCGCCGAGCTGGACTCAGACTTCGAAGTTGCTAACTCCTCATTCTATCATCGGATGTCACTAAGCAAGAGCCTGAGGATTAACAACTTTGACATGTCAGCATCCATGCAGCCACATCTTGACCGTAGGTTTAGCGTCTGTGACCGTTTCATGTTGGGCCGCGACCAAAGCTTCAGGTATTGCTCCTCCTCCTCTGACGACGACGACCAAGAGAATGTGCAGGACTCTAATTCTCCATCCTATGATCAATATTCTGCTGTCTCGAGAAGTGGATCATTTGCGGCAGACGAGAGAGACAAGTCTAAGTATTGTTTGGTGGCTAGCAAACAAATGGTTGGGATATTCTTAACTGTCTGGGTGAAGAGTGATCTAAGGGACAGTGTTAAGAACCTCAAAGTTTCTTGTGTAGGAAGAGGCTTGATGGGTTATCTCGGAAACAAGGTATTATTTTCAAACAGAGTTTAGTTTTGTTTTGTGGGTGGTGGGGGAATAGGTTGTCAAAGTTTGTGTTTTAATTTAATTTTATTATTGGTAAAAAATGCAGGGGTCGATTTCAATGAGCATGTCGGTACAGAAGACTAGCTTCTGCTTTGTGTGCAGCCACTTGACATCTGGTCAGAAAGAAGGGGATGAGCTAAGAAGAAATTCTGACGTTTTAGAGATTATAAGGAAAACGAGATTCCCTAGAGTGAACAACCCAGGGGATGACAACTCTCCTCAAACCATTTTAGAACACGAGTGAGTTCTCTGTTGCAATGATTCTTCTTTTTTCCTTCTTTTTGTTTCTTTAAAAATCTTTGATCATTTCTTTTCAGTCGAGTAATCTGGCTTGGAGACTTAAACTACCGTATAGCTCTTTCTTACCGGTCTACAAAGGCTCTTGTCGAGATGAGAAATTGGAGTGCTTTGCTCGACAAAGACCAGGTAAGAAATTAGCGTGTTTTTCAAAGGCCTCCTCCCCCCTTTATTTGAAAAACCAAATGAAACTTGTCTAAAAAAAAGAATAAATTGTCACTTTTTTTTGTTAAAGTTGCGGTTAGAACAACGTAAAGGTCGTGTGTTTGAAGGATGGAATGAAGGGACCATCTATTTCCCACCCACATACAAGTACTCTAACAATTCAGATGTATATGCTGGTGATGATCGTCTCACCAAGGCCAAAAGACGCACTCCAGCATGGTTAGTAGTGCTTCTTTCTTTTTAGTATGCACAAATTTAACTTCATTTGTTTTTTTATAATTCATAATATTGAAGGTGTGATCGCATACTCTGGCATGGTAACGGTCTTAGTCAGCTGTCGTATGTTCGCGGAGAGTCAAGGTTCTCAGATCACAGACCAGTCTATAGTTTGTTCTCTGTAGAGATTGAATCGGTTTATAGAAACTACCATATCAAGAAAAGCTCTAGGATAGAAGTTGAGGAACTTCTTCCTCAACGGTATGGTTACGCTGAGCTTCATGATCACGAGACAGGGGAGGATTCACACTGAATATTCATTCTTACACTTGTTTCTCTCGGGGGATGTTTACCTTGTGATTTGTGAGACATTAAATCATCTGCGCTTTCTAGGGTTTGGTCAACATCTTCCATGTTTGCGGTTGGGAACAGGGGAAGAAAATTCGAGTGAAAAAAGCCAAGTTATTAATTAATGTAAAGCTTTTTAGCTGAACAATTCAAACCCTTAGTTTCTCCACAGGATGTAGTGTATATATATGTGTGTTTGCATGTACATCTTATTGATTCTTTTGTAATGGACCAATGTGCTTCAAATCGGAAAAATCTCAGAGTTTAATTTTCAGTTTCTTTTCCTATGATTCCCCCCTCCCTCCTACACCGATATAATGTTGAACGAAAGAACAAATTCAATTTGGCTCACAATGCAGAGGTAATTTGGATACTTTCAATTTTGAAAGTGAGGAGAGAACTTAAAAAGAAAAAGAAAAAAAGAAGAGTCAAGCTCGTGGAACTATAAATAGTTCTTGCTTATGTACTTTGGAATCAACCCACTTCGTGTGTCTTTCCCTGCGACCGTTTCATTCATATAAATAGAAACAATAGGGCTTTCAGCAAAATTAAAAATAAAAATGATGACCTCCTTCTCTCTATATCTCCGTGCATTCTCATGTCCTTTTTACAGATACCAAACGCGCGCCGGATCACACCGCGTGAATAAACGTCAGTATAATAAATTGGTGGTCGAGATAAGAGGAGAGGTTCAGATTATAGAGGTCTCTCTCTCTCTCTCTCTCTCTCTCTCTCTCTCTCAAACGATACCGATGGCTGAGGACTCATAGTTTCAAGAAAGTATAAAACAAAATGGAAAATATACTAACACGTAGAAGAAATACAAAGTGGGAACATATTCGACGGTAGATAAGTAATAGTATCACCACCTTATATCGTATATTATCTATCAAAGAGACATATTTTGGTCGGAGGAACTGCGGACATTACAAGTATGACGCATATGCACTCACTCTCATTGCCCATCCTCTCTCTTTATTTTCCTTTTCCTTTTACATAAGTATATTTTATTCTTCTGTCTTATATTCGCATTTTCTTTTCTATATATTAGTATTAGCTTTGTTCTAAATAGTGGAATACTGAACTACTCACCTACGTATTTTATTTTTATTATTATTATTGATGGACATGATGAGAAGATCCTATAAACTAGATCACGACCACATGCCATGTCGTAAAATTTACTCTACCTTTTTGCTAAGGATCAAACCATTCGTTTTCTCTTCCTCTTGGATCCACTCGATTTCAGTTTCTTAAAACGTCAACACACACACACATACATATATATTTTATTTTATTTTGAAAAATGAATGTAAAATTAATTCGACTAACGTTTTTTACAATAGTTGCTTCCAAAATCTGAAAACTAGTAATTAGTTGAGATAGTTACTATAAAAGCGTCTTGAATCTTCTTTGAAGCTTTTGGATCTAAAATGAAGCAAACAATAGCTTCGTGACATCTTCATAACCCTTCATGCCCATCATTTGGATCGTAGTGATCCACTTTCTCACTTGTTTGTCAATAACACTCTACGAAAGTTCATTGTTCTGATGTGCTTTTCAACGACGTTCCTCATTAGGCTCTTCCCATAGTGAGTGACCTGTCACTTGAAAAAACTAACCGCAGAAGATAGAGCTTGTTCTTCCTTATAGCTCTATCGACCAACAACTTCAAAATTTGACTCCAAACCATCGTGTAGCTTGAGCCTAACAGCCTGATGATTAACACTTTCCAAATTTCCTCAATTAAATAGCATTGGAAAAATAAATGATCTCATTTAATTTTTTACTTTCTCTAATTACGAATAACGGTAACCATATGGTTTTGGAAGATACTACTAACTAATACACTGAATACGATAACTACATTTATTATATTCCAAAGACAGTGACACATTAACTAATACACCGAATACGATAACTACAGTTGTCTTCATATAACTATAGGACTCTAGGCTTGTAGGACGTTTGTTTCATACGAGCAATTTAGAGAACGATCGATGTTTCCATGTGATATACCTTCGAACCTTCTAATTATTGTGTACACGTATTAAACTATTTTAACTTATATATTGAAACAAATGTATGAGCTTAAAGTTATTCTTTTATCCCAAACAAAACAAAACCAAATAGGAAGTTTATGCAAAGAATAGCTAACCTACGACCCCAATCAGTGCTTACTTCCAGTTTCAATATAGGACCTTTGTTTCTTCCTTTAACGTATTGGATCTCTTTGGTAAGGGACAAACATATATAGCTATCTTTAATTATTGGCTCTTCTTAGTGTCAACATTGTTAACTCTGCCTTTGTTATCACTAATTCACCCTCTAATTAACATAACCAAATTCATATATAATATCATATCCTTCCATGGGAATCCCCTGTTGATTGGGATTTGCGACTAAATCAATCATAAACTATAGATAAACAAAGTAAAAGATTCTTAAGGTTGTTTGTTAGTCAAGTTGGTCACAATTTGTAACATATGATTTGTTTTTTTTTTGAATGAAAATAACATATGATTTGTATCCCCTTGGACTCTTCCAATGATACTTACACGACACAGTAGGCAACTATAATGGCGATAAATATATGTTTTATGTATACCGGAGGCCGGATGGGTGAGTGCTGATTAATGGCAGAATAAATTAATCATGTAAATACATATTTGAGTGATTGGAATGTGTTTTTCTGAATTGAAAATTATGTTTTTGCCTAGTGTTTATACATGCTCCCGTATGGGCCGGAATCCTTTCCAAAACAATAATTTGTTGTAATCTCCTTTAGAGGACAACAACGACGAGCAAAGCAACATACCTTTGGTTACAGGGACGTGCTCACCCTTGTTAGAAAAAAAACAGCTGTCTAAAGTCTCCATTTTTCATTTAAAATCTAGGTCCCTATTTTTACTAAATATACATTCCCGATTTTTAGGTCCCTATTTTGTTGTATGTCTCTCATGGTTTTCTACATTTTGTTCTTAACTTATTAATTTAAAATTTAATTTATATTTTCATAAAAAATAGTTATATGATTTATAGGAGTTACAGTAGAATTAATAAATTTAAAAATCTGAAAGTTCAGAACAAAAAAAAATCTGAAAGTTCAATATAAAAAATAATAATATGAAATATGATAATTAGTACTTATAATAGTATTTCAAACACTAAAAATCCGAAAGTAATTATAGAACATGATTTTATTGTTAATATTTTAACTTTTTTATAAATGTTTTATTTTCAAACTTCTTTAAATTTTATTTTGCCTAAGACTCCTCAAGGCATGGTTGCCACACATTCTGCAATTTGCATTTTAAATAGATATATGAAGAATAATGATAGTATGATATTAGTTAAGTACAAATGGTAAACCTCATTGTGAATACTTTGTTTAGTCGTAGGTGGATTTCGAAAAGAAAACTGAAGTTTAATCAAGTTGTCAAACAAAAAATGAGTATTTTGAGCCTCATTTGAAAATTTGTAGAAGATCTATTCGTTCACTACGTTTAGTTTGGACCATTCTATAGGTTTGAATACTCTCGAACTAATAAAAAAATTGGTCTCATAATCTTCTATATAAATCTTGGGTCGACTGTCGATAATACATGCACATGTAAAATGTAAATTGCTATTTTCAAATGAAACTGAATAGTGATCTTAAATTTACGATTTGACAAATATTGTATATTTTATGATCGAAAAGTGTAAAAGTGAACTTAGCTATTTTATATGAGTCGATCCAAACAGAAGTCGATAATGATATCAAGTGGTTGACAACAAAATTCAAGTGACATAAGTTACAGAAACTCGCATTAAATAGGTGAAAAATAAATAAGAGGAATAGCACTAATAGTACCGTTTATCTTCGAGCTACAAGAATAGCTGGTGCAGTTTTTGAATCGGACGATTTACTCTATTAATAGTTATACCGGTAGATAAGACGAAAAGAAGTTTGTGCAAGTTACTCTCCAACACGTGTTTGGAGGAGAGATAATCCCACATCATCAGCGTCTTCAAGAGAGATGTAATGATAACTGATGTGGCAGAATGGATGACATCATCCGATTTAGAACTTGCATGTAAACTGAGTGGGAAGTGGTCGCGAACAAGTGAAGTGCGACGTGTATGTTACCTCTTTGTGAGGCTAACTCAACAATCGATATCCGTTTACGAGAAAATAAACAGATCTTAGAGCACCATTATCCATAATTGCTTATCATGGGTGCTTAACTAAAAAACATTAAAAAATTAAATAGGTCCCATAAAAGTTTTAAGAAACACTTTTTAAGTTACCAAAATAAACACCAATTTTCTTGGTTGCTTGTACTGTTCGCGGGCTTCCACTGACACGTAGCGGCCCGCAATTGGTTCATTTTATTTTTTTTTATATTTTTTTAAAAAAATCAGAAAAAAAAATTAAAAAAAAACAAGCACCCCAAATTTAGGATGCTGGGTTAATCATGCTCTTATATCCTTCACAAAATGTAACTATCATATTGAGTTTTTTTCTTATAATACTCAATATGCTTTGAAAATGTGGTTGAATATCGATTCATATATATATGATTCGGCCGGTTTGATAAAATTAAGATATGCGACTAATATAAGAAAATAAAACCCTAAAAAAAACTATTGTCAAGAATGATTTTGAAAAGGGAATTAATTTAAATACAAGGTAAACTGCAGAGAAGAGAGACACAAGGGACATGCCCCATTGATTTGGTCCACGCCCCCTCCCCCTTTCTGTCAAAAACATACATCAAAACAGCAATTACAGTTTTGATATAAAGAGTTACCATAATAAGTAATTAGCTGTTCTTTTAGGAGGGGCATGACCTCATCTTCTTTTCTAGTCTTTGCCTCCTTGACGTTTGCTTCTGTTCCAACCTTCCTGTCAGTGTCTAGTAAATTAACAACGTCAGATGAGGTCATCTCCCCTACTTAATCTTTATACACCAAAGGGCTAAAAACAACGGGTATCTTATTCTTCTTTTTTTATATTTTCTTTTTATCATTTATGCGATTTTACAAAACTATTTTATATTGTCACTATCCTAACTAGTAAAAGAACCCGTGCCATATCGTTTTGTAAAAATATATACCATATTAAATATTATAATAAATATATATTAATTCATATTGATATGATTCTTCTCATTTATAATATTAACTCGAATTTTCATAAGAGTTTTTATAAAACACCAATATTTATTATATTAACATAATAATTAAACAAATGATAAATCTTTCAAATAAATATTTTCATTATTCAACAAGGTATTTTTTAGTAATTATGTGTTTATTCAAAATAAATTATAAAAATTAATATTTAAAATAACTATAGTTGCATATTGAAAAGGTACATAATTATTTTAAATTAATTTCATCTTTATATATAATAATTATATAATTTTATAATTTAATAATTATTTTATATTATTTTTATTTTATAACGAAAAGATGCAAATGTATATAATGAAAGAATACAAAATGTCAAAAAAGATACAAAATATAGTTGCACAAAAACACAACCTTTGAAATTAGTTGAGTTTGCTATTATTAATTTTTATAAAGAAAAGATGCAAATGTTTATAATGAAAGAATAAAGGTATTGACATTATAAAGAAAAGACACAAATATAGTTGCACAAAGATACAACTTTTGGAATTAATTGGGTTTGCTATTATTAATAGATAATTTCGATAGAATATACTTTACATCTTACTTTTTCAATACCAACAACATATCAGTACTTGATTTTGCCTAAGCTATTTTACCATGAAATATGATTTTGATTTTTTTGTGATATTAACTAATTTACTGTGGCCACATATAAGCATATCGAGAATAAACATTTCCAAACAAAAAGCCTTTTAATCACGCGGGGTTTAATCTTTCCGGTGGCCCCGTTGTCAAGTGGTCACTGCAGAAGAGGCAGGTTTTTTTTATTTAACTATTAGTTATTTTCTTTTAAGAGAATGATGATGTTTTTGGTAAATTGTCTGGAATAAAATCCATACGGAGTGGTGAAAAGGTATGCAACTATTGAAGAAATAGACGATTGGACTAGTTTCAATTGTATAAGGACCGGGAGAGCCAATGATGCTTGACAAGATTGAGGTACTAGAGATTATGGATTCTGCTAGTTTCATCCCATAAATATGCTTTCGTAGGTTGAAGGTAATAGAGAAGGCCATCGTTGGAGTGTCTCCTAGTAACGATGGTGATGTTATTCGCTTGTCCTTGGCATGCGGTGGTTTAGGGACATAGGGGAAGAGAAAACGAGAAACGAAACCATCTTTGGTTGTTTGTCTTCGTTAACTTAGAGTCAGTTTTGTCAGTCTCGCATTTAAACGCTCATTTATATGATTCAGCGACACTACTACTACTTCTGCTTCGACTGACCCAATCACTAGTTTGGGCTCTTATTCGTGGGCTTTTCTTAATTCATGATAATAAAGAGACCACTGAATAATAGTATGTTTTGCGTAATAGGCCGTCTCTATGATATGTATAACGTCTGCTTTGGGGGTTTGGTGAAAGAGATTGTTGCAACTTTGAAACTGAGACGTGGGTTTGAATTTGATGGGCTTAATCTGTTTCAGTTGATCCTCACCACGTAGCGTTTTAAAATCTAAAAAAATGGTTCAATATAATAAGATTCCCCTTGCTATAAAAACGTGTAGAAAAATTAAAAAGAAAAAAAGCTCATGAAAATCCAATAATAGATTTTGGAAGGAATTCACGTGAGGCCACTATTTGCGTCTTATCTTCGTTGTTCGACTGAGGTTCATTTGGTGATTTTGTAATCAACAAAACCTGTCTTTTTCAATACAACCAAGATTTTGTTTCGTAGCAATAAGCCCAGTGTAGCCCATATTCGGCCCATTTATTACTCAAATCAAACTTTTGACCGTCGATTATTCCCATCGACGGTTCAAGAAGCTATCACTCAATTTTTTTAGGAAAAAAAAACATAGCCCTATCTTTTTAAAAAGGTTCTTTAAGAGGATAAAATCAGTCTGAAGAAGAAGAAGAAGAAGAAGAAGGAATGGATAAAGTACCAGAAATTCATTTGCCAAAAATGGAGAAACATTCAGGCAAGAAACAAACGACGACAGTTGTTGTCGGAGCTTTGGCCGTCGCATGGTTGGCGGTAGAGTTCGTGTTTAAACCATTGTTCAACAAACTTAACTCCTCAAAGGATAAATCCGTTTCCGAAGCTCCTCCCGCGTCCGACGATGCCACAGCAGCTCCTCCCACGGCTGACGATGCCACAGCTCCTGCTGAGTCCGACGCCTGAAGGTAAGAATAGCCTCTGCGGTGGATGTCTTACAATTTACTTTTCGTAATCAAATCTTATTTATAAGCAATATGTTTTTGGTGTGTTTGTGTTTATGTTGTTCTTTCTTCTTCTGTAATATCGTTCGGTTCTTATTGCCTTAGACGATGATTTTAATCTCGTTTTTCTTTTTTTTCTTTGTAATAAAATTCCCCAGATGGAATTAATAAAATCAATGATGTAATTTGTTTCATTTTCCTAATTGCCTGCTGTGTATCGTTTATATACCACCGGTAAATGAGTTATGAGTCATTTCGTATCTTTCTTTTTTTTTGCATTTTGGTAAATATAAGCTTGGTCATTTAGTGTACCTTTTGTATCTCCAGTGTTTCTTTTTGGTTGGTTGGTTTTTAAGAAGTGAGTTTGGCTGTTGCTTGGGGTAACATTGTTACTTATTACTAAGCAGAATAAACCAATCGTGAGTCGCCACGTGTCAGTGGGACCCGTGAACAGTGTAAGAAACCCATAAAACCGGTTCTTAATCTATAGTTTTGTAACCGATCATTACACTGTTCATGGGTCCCACAACTTAAGAAACCCACTAGAGAAACCCCAATAATGATGCTCTTAGTAAATAGATTCGCAGACGTAATCTCCTCAACATAAGACAAAATAGAAAAGAAAGGAGAGTAAGAAAAAATGAAACACTGAACGTTATAGTTTCACTTTGCTTTGAAAAAAGAGGGAAGAATCGTCTATGGATAGCTTCATTCAATTGGTATAAATTGAAAAAAAGAAAAATAGAGGCCCAGTAAGATAAACCCGTGAGGCTTAAAGATATATAAAAGGTTGTGGAGAACGTGGTGGGGGTAAACCCGAAATAAAGCCTGGAGCATCCACCCAAGTTAGTAAATGAATCTCATCTCCTTTGTTGACAGCCCAAAGCCCAGTATAATAGCCTTTTATTGATAAAGCCCATTATCCGGTTGCTTGAGGCAGCCATGAGGAAGGTGGTGAGGGTGGGCCAGGCAGGTAGAGTCACCGACGGTGAACTGTCCACCACACCTTCTGTCTTTCACTCCACTTATTTATTAAAAAAAAAAGAGAGAGAGAGAGATTATGTTAGTTAATTAAAAAAAACGTAAAAATGGAAACTTCCTCTTTCTCCATTGGCAATGATTAGCGGGTTCAACTTGTAAGCGCTACGGAGCAAAGAATGGTAAAGCGGCGGAGGTAGAGATCTGTGTTGTTCTCTTCCATCTCCGGAGCTTCTTCTCTCGTTGAACAAGTAAGTTCCTTCTTCTTCTTCTTCTTCCACTCCAAAAGATCTCGTCCCTTGTCATCTTGTTTTCGTTTCTCTTGGAATCGCATGGACTCTAGATAGGATCCGAATTGTCTCAGAGATTGTTGGTAGGCTAGCTAGCTAGGTAAGAGAAGATTTAGCTCACCAAACTTGAACAGAAATATTTATATATATATATGCCTTTGGATTTACCATATGAATGATTGTTATTGTATCTTTGCAGATTCGCTAATCTGAGGAAAATGGAGACAGCTGATTCGGGTGTGTACCTAAGGCTTGGGCTTCTCATAGAGGGCAAACGGTTTCAGAAGAAGCCACCGCCACTTCTCTCACGTCTCGCTTCTTCTCTCGAGGGATCTTTGTTGCTTACGCCTAACCCAATTGATTCCCTGCCAGAGTTGCAACACTCTGCTGTGACGAGCCTCTTCGACGGCAGATCTCCCCCTGAGATCACCATTGCTGACTACTTGGATCGCATTTTCAACTACTCTCGCTGCAGCCCTTCTTGCTTTGTCATTGCCTACATCTACATTCTTCAGTTTCTCCACCTGACCCGTTCTCACCTCACCCCTCTTAATGTCCACCGCCTTCTCATCACAAGTGTCTTGTTAGCTGCTAAAGTCTTCGACGACAGGTTTTCCTTCCTCCTTTGATTTAATGATGCTCTTGTTTTGCTTTTAACATGTGTCTTCATTTGATGTTGTCTGTGCAGGTACTACAACAATGCTTACTACGCCAGAGTGGGAGGTTTGAGCACCAGAGAGTTGAACAGATTGGAGATGAAGTTCTTGTTCGCCCTTGACTTCAAGCTTCAGGTTGATCCTCACACCTTTCACACCCACTGTTGTCTCTTAGAGAAACACAACACCGACGCCTTCCTCATCGAGTGGCCCATTAAAGAAGCTTGCCGAGCCAACAAAGAGACTTGGCTGCGGAAGAGCACACCCGACTCACTCTGCTCTCAGACCACAGCACGCTGATCAGGAACTCATTCATGCATGAGGCTATTGTAAGATAGGGTTTTGTGTGTGTTTGTTAGTGTCATCATTCTTTTGCAAATTTGATTGTTACTTGTGAGCACCAGATTCACATTCGTTATTGTCTTAGTATAAAGTTTTCTAAAATTCTCACAAGCTAGTACGTTTTAAGAGGTTTTTGTCTATCTAGTTTCCATCTATGCTTAAAACTAAATAGATTTTTCCATTTTAAAACATCACACGGCAACTCTTTCCTCGTTTCTAGCAACCCGATGTCATATTGGTTTTGCTGTTTAAAGAGCTTTAGTTGATCTCAGGCGGTATGGAAGACGGTGGTGGTGGTTCAGACAACAGCAGAAAAGGTGGCGAAGGGAGGAAAGCCCGGCCGGTCGGCAAAATGATCGATATATATATATATATATGAAAACAACAAATGGTCCATGAAAATCCATCATTGGTAATTACATAATATATATTCTAATCGACCTAACAATGCATAATCTCCTTCAACTTTGTAGGCTTTGTAGCATGGTCTGATGGTCAGGGTATAAAATACAGTGAAAACAACTGTTGATCATGGTAAAAAAAAAAATTATACTGTTAATAAGAAGAATACATATGAATAAATCTGAAAACATCCCTGTTACTTTGGTGTTAAATAGTATACATAAAAGAATAAACGTGATTTTATGTACATACGTGTGCTTAGATCTTAAAAGCACACGCATGTGTTCAAGATTTTTCCGATATTGATAACGATCATGCGAAATAATCATTAGTTTCTTAGGATTTTATTAGATATGTTTAGATTATCAAGCGTGCTGATTTTGCTTTTAACTTATGAGAAAACTACTTTTTTCTAAGGTATCGTTTTCTGAATTATGACAAACCAAAACTATATATTTTGCTTATATTTAGTGTATGTTTTGAAAAGACGTTTTTAGTAGACATTATTTTTCTTTAAAAAATAAATGTTAAGAATGAGACTAAACCTGTAATGTCTATTCCAAGTTTATATAGCTACGCCATGAGTCACATATACAGATTCCATTTTGTCGTTATTTTTGTTTTTAGTTGCAACACAGTTTCCACATTTGGAAGAATAGTATAAAAACAATCAGCGGGGTTAGCCTAGTGGTTTTGAGGGAGCTTCGGCCCCAATACGAACTCGGGTTCGATTCTCACTGGTCACCAGGGAATTTATATGCGTACTTGCTCTGGCGCCCGAGACCAAGACCATTGCCAGGGTGATGAACCCGCTGAGTATTGCGCCAGGGTGCTTTGCCCGCTTGTGCATAGCTCGAAATGGCCTTGATCTCTAGTCTAGGCCACCCTGGTGGTGCTAGGACACTCGGTTATAAAAAAAAAAAGAATAGTATAAAAACACCAACAAAATCAAAGGGTATACTCTCTTACAACAGATGAGCAAATGATTACTGAAAGAGAGAGCTTAGTTAATGCGCAAGGCAGGCGTGACTGCCTTATTGGTCGTACTATAACTATTTTTTTATGGGAAAAATGTTAAAAAATTCCCCAACTTTCTGAATTGGACCATTATAATCCCAAGTTTTCGTAATGACCGTAAAAACCACAATTTTTTGTCGATTTAAAAAAAAACACTAACTTTTTGTTGATTGGATCAATTTAAGCCCAACGTTAATTACACTAACGGAACGTGTTAACTCTGTTAACTTGCACTGTTAGTGAAAACGGCGTCGTTTTCTCTTAAGCTAGTAAGAAAATGGAAAAATGTTAAAAAAATCCCCAACTTTGTGAATTGGACCATTATAATCCCAAGTTTTCGTAATGACCGTAAAAACCATAATTTTTTGTCGATTTTTTTAAAAAACACTAACTTTTTGTTGATTGGATCAATTTAAACCCGACGTTAATTACAGTAACAGAACATGTTAACTCTGTTAATTTGCACCGTTACGAAAACAACGTCATTTCTCTTAAGCTAATAAAAAAGACATGTAACCCTAAAATCATTTTCTCCCAAATCGATTTAGGGTTTGTTGTCTCAAGAGAATCCCCAAATCGATTTGGGGGAAAATAATTTTAGGGTTACATGTCTTTTTAATTAGTTTAAGAGAAACGACGTTGTTTTCGGTAACGGTGCAAATTAACAGAGTTAACATGTTCTGTTACTGTAATTAACGCTGGGTTTAAATTGATCCAATCAACAAAAAGTTAGTGTTTTTTAAAAAAATCGACAAAAAAAATGTGGTTTTTATGGTCATTACGAAAACTTAGGATTATAATGGTCCAATTCACAAAGTTGGGGAATTTTTTAACATTTTTCCATTTTTTTACTAGCTTAAGAGAAAACGACGCCGTTTTCACTAACAGTGCAAGTTAACAGAGTTAACACGTTCCGTTAGTGTAATTAACGTCGGGCTTAAATTGATCCAATCAACAAAAAGTTAGTGTTTTTTTTAAAAAACGACAAAAAATTGTGGTTTTTACGGTCATTACGAAAACATAGGATTATAATGGTCCAATTCAGAAAGTTGGGGAATTTTTTAACATTTTTATATTAACGTGGGTAATGGTGGGTTAACATCAATCAATCATTAAGTTTTTTATCTCGGTTTAATTTCTTTGTATATATCATGAACATTAAAGTTAGGAAAACTCCAAAAGTGGTGGCCATAGCTGGCTAGCTATAGAGTCTCCTTTAAATGTTGTATGTGAAGTAATTCAATAGAAAAAAAGTTCAAAGCAAAGTAAATGTACAAAAAGAAAATAGCAATTTGTTTTATTCTTATCATAAAATTAACTGGTACCATTGGAATTGATTTTAGATTGATTTTAGATTGATTTTAGGTTGATGTATATATTATTTGCATAGATCAGTGAAACATTGGTGTTAGTCTTCAAAGATTATGGAACTTTTTGCAGAAACTTGGTTCTCAAATTTAAAAAAAAAAATATTACTAAAATCTTTAAAAGATATTTCAAATTCTCAAAATTTCAGATCTGATCATGGTGATGGCAACTAACTTATCAAACGGAACTTTTCTAAAATTACAAAGAAAATTGTTTAATATGCTAATCAACTGATAAGACAACAAAAAGCTATGATTTAAAAACAAAACGCATATAAGCTTGTTTAATCAACTCACTTGATTAAAACACATATATTCAAATGAGATAGTGTAAATATAATATCAAAATACGGAATTGACAAAATATTTCAAAAGATAAAAATATAACCTCCCTTAGAAGTCACACGTAAATCAGGAAATATCTAATGTCGGAGATTTATTCATACCTAGCTATAGTAAATTTGTATATAGTTAAAGAAATTAGATCATACCTGGATGTCTGTGTTTAAATTGAAAAAAATTAATATGCACACATTACTAAGTTCGCACACAAGGAAAATTACATTCCAATAGGACAATAGCTACGACTTGTCGCTGTAAGAATAATCTTTTAAAAGTCCCTTTCTCATACTATTATACTATTTCTTATCTTATGTGAATAAATTATAACGTAAAACAATTTTAAAAAGAGTAAAGTGCTCTTTTAGGTTTTCCCTCTTAAGATTATAAGTAAGACCATAATTAATGCAATTTTCTTAAGGTAAGTTTTTTAGAAAAAGTTAAGAAACTATTTTTTTAATTTTTCTTAAAAAATTAAGAAATTGTTTCTTTTAAAACTCTAAAATAAAAAATAAATTAATTTTTCTTAAATAAACAGTTTCTTAATTTTTTTCAATAAATCCAACTTAAAAAATTTGCATTAGAACATCTCCAAAAGACACTCTATAACTTCAAATATAGAGATTTTGGCTCTCCAAAAAGAAATTTCAAAACTTCAAATTTGAAATTTCATCTTTTTATTTGCAATTTGGTCCTTATATTTACATATCTTATTTATGATTCTTAAGTATTTTCTTATTTATCATTTTAATATTTAAAAAATTTATCTCACAAATATTCAAATTCAAATCTATAAATTAAACTTTACCCATAAAATTTTTAAAAAATTAAAATAAGTTTTATATTATTTTAAAAGTAGAATTAGACAACAAGAATATTATAAAACATACTGAATTAAAAACTTTTTAATTTAAAGTTTCATTAATTAGTATTGTTGTAATTTTTTATATATGTGTTAGTTATTTATAAAAGTTTTATGAATTTTCATTAACTAAAATAAATATAAGGACTATAGTGTAAAATACAAATAATTTTGAAGTTAGTTTTGCTTTTGAAAAAGAATACTTTGAAATTTCAAATATAAAATTTGAGAAACTTCAAAATAGAGTTCATTTTAGGAGATGTTATTAATCATACTCTAAGTGGAAGAGTGATAAAGAGACGGTGCCTAGGTCTTGGCTATTGCAGGTCGACAAACAATTCTGCCTCTCCGTTTCATTAATGGGCGGTCCAACAGATTCTTTATATTATTCAACAAAAATAGAAAGACTCATTTGAGAATATCAAAATAATTAATCTTAGAATCACATCTCCATGACTTTTAATTATATATATATATATATATATATCAAGGCATATACAATATATATACATATAATACTTGCTATGCCGATTTTGATTTATTTAGTGTGTGTTCTAGTTTAAGTTGAATGTAAATCAATTCAAGGTAAATTTACTTCAGGTATAATTGTCTGCAGAAGACAAATCTAAGCTCATACAGCCCAGCTTTCATATCAAAAGGTTATACTCAAATAATACTCCCTCTGTTTCTAAATAAGTGTCATTTTACCATTTTTTTCTTGTTTCAAAAAAGTGTCACTTTACATTTCCAATGCAACTTTTACCATATAATCTCATTCTTATCCTTTTAACTAGCCAATAGATGTTTTAAAAAATTATTTTTATTTAAATAAATATACATTAAATGAGGGCATATTAGTATATTTATTCATTTTCTTAATATGTGTGAAATGTGTCTAAGTGACACTTATTTAGAAACAGAGGGAATATAATTAAAGATTTGCCCTTTTCTGTATAGAAACGGAAGTGCTTCTGATCATTATTTTCCACACACACAAAAAAAAACGGATCTTAACTTCGCATCAAACGTAATAGAAGTTTAACTTTGATTTACAGATTATCAAATATATCATATATATATATATATATATATATATATATATATATATCATTGCACGCGCATCAAATGTCTGGCTAGACTAAAACAAATAAAATAAACCATTTCGGTGGAATCAAGATACTTCGTTAGCAAAAAAAATGGAGAATAAAGTAAAGATAAGAAAAAGATTAGGTTTTGACCAATTAAAAAGGGTCCCAAATTGTCATATACTATCATTCATCTAAATTTCCTCAAGTGTGTGACACTTATAAATATATATATCATATGCCTCATGCAAAGTCACCTGAACATCGATACAAGCGTCGACCAAACATATCTAAATATATATAAAAACACCTGAAGTTTATATTGTGAGGATTTATATATATCATCATGATCATGAAGATATCTATGGCAATGTGCAAACAGTCATTGCCTCCTTCGACAACGTTAGACTTCTCTCCGGCTAGATTTGGTCCTAATCTGCTAAGTCTAAACCCATACGTCCCAAAGGAAAAAGTCGTGATCATCATGGGCGCCACCGGAACAGGCAAGTCACGTCTCTCTGTTGATCTAGCAACACGTTTTCAAGCAGAGATCATCAACTCCGACAAGATCCAAGTTCACCAAGGTCTAGACACTATCACCAACAAGATCACGGCCGAGGAGAGATGTGGAGTACCGCACCATCTCCTCAGTGTCTTGCCCCCTCAAGCCGACTTAACCTCCGCGAATTTCTGCCACATGGCAAACCTCTCAGTTGAATCTGTTCTTAACCGTGGGAAGCTTCCAATCATCGTTGGAGGTTCCAACTCTTACGTTGAGGCTCTAGTCGACGACGACGACTACAAATTTAGGTCAAGATACGACTGTTGTTTCCTATGGGTCGACGTGGCACTACCCATTTTGCACGAATTTGTGTCTGAGAGAGTTGATAAGATGGTGGAGAAAGGAATGGTCGAAGAAGCTAGACACTTTTTTGACTATTCGGATCATGATTACTCTAGGGGGATAAAGAAAGCGATCGGGGTTCCAGAGTTCGACGTATTTTTCAGAAACGAACCCTTCTTGAATGTGGGAGACAGAGAAGAACTGTTGAATAAAGTGGTCGATGAAATAAAGAGTAACACTTTTAAGTTGGCTTGTAAACAGAGAGAAAAGATCGAACGGTTGAGAAAGATCAAGAAGTGGTGCATTCAGAGATTGGACGCGACTCCAGTTTTCACAAGGCGTAGATCAAAGGTGGATGCAGACGTGGCGTGGGAGAGGCTGGTGGCTAGACCGAGCACTGAGGCTGTTTCACGGTTCTTGCTCGATATTGACAGCCCTCGAAAGTTAGTGGAAGCATCAACCTCGGCGGTCAGGGGACGCGAGATGTTGTCCCTAGTGGCGTAATGAGCTGTATTTGAAAAATGTGGTGGTTAAGAAATGTTCTGATGACATGGCTACGATCGGAAATGTTCAAGACTACTACTACGTTGAGTGGGGACAATATTTTTTAAAAATATGCTAGAAAATTAAGTTATATCTACGGCTCTATATAAAATTATATGCATCATATATAGTACTGTCAGATACTGAAATTTTGGCATAGCGGTTATTCAGTATTATCTTTTACTTTTTGAGATGCAAATATGAGACTGTAAGTGGAATGCTATATACTTGGAAGTGAAACTTGCTCACCTTGTAATAACTATTTGGTTTTAATATTACAACGTCTAAGCTGAGTGGGGCACTAAAGTTGGCAACTTATATATATATATATATATATATCGTGAATAATTAAGCATACAGTGTATCAGTGATTTCTTTAGAAGTAAATGTTTGATATGCAGACATACGTATGTATATATATCAGATATATAATCCTGAATTAATAACTAACCACACTCCAGGTGAATTAATAACTAAACAAGCCCTGTTCGTTTCAAAACCGCCACGTCTAGCGGTAGCGGCCAAAAATTCAACCTTTTATCATGGTAATACAAACCACCAGTGAGATCTCACCGACCTATTTTTCGGTCGCAATGGCAACTATAACAACGAGTAGAAGAGACACTAAAATTGTCAACAACACAAGCATCTTTCATTTTCTGTCTCTGGTAACCAAGTGGCGTCTACTTCAACTTTTGATTTTGTTGTTTAGGTCTCCGTTGTTGTACATTTTTTTAATGATATGGCTAGATTCTGAGTTTATAAATACGAACTAGACTATTATTTTAAATGAAATTACAAAACGACACATGTGAAATTAATCCTAATGAGTTGATCAGTAGTATGAAATTATTTCATATATTGAGCTAGAAAACTGATCAAATTGTTGTGAACTATTAAACACAAGTGGTTTTAACTCTTTGTGAAGAACCCAAACAATGTGATATTCTTTTTAACCGAAAAACTATTAAAAGCAGGTTCTTTTGTGTGTGGAATCCTTAGGAATTGTTGTTAACCAGTTTGAGTCGGGACATAAGAAGAACAAAGACACAAATAAGGTGTGAAGATAAATTTTTAATGAGTTATTAGATGTTACCAAAATGAAATGACCGTACAGTAAGTGACCGTACAACCGTTGACAATTTTTGTTGCATTATTCGATTCAAAGTGGGTTAATGCGTTCTTAATTGGAACCCATCCATTATTATTCTCTAGATGCTCCTGGGCCCCACTCCCTCAATATTCTTCTTCTTTTTTTATTTGGCAAACCCGTAATACACTACGACAAAAAAAAATATATTAGGATTTATTTTAAATATTATAACCAGTAAAGAAAAATTCTAAAGAATATTAATAGGCATAACAAGTTGAAATTATAAAAATTTACATAGAAATTTAAAGACAAAAGCAAACCTCTATAAAAAATGATATATACTACTTCGACCGTGGCCAATTGGCCTGGTGCGATACATTAGTAGACTGATGTTGATGTGAATACTAAAAAACGATGCATCTATGTATATGGCTTTGACGTAGAATCTTAAACTATAGAGATAAGGAACAAAGTGGAAGAAGACAAATAACAAATTGCAAAAAAAAAAAAAAAAGAGTCTTGAGTAAAAAAGAATCACATCTTTTGAGCATAACGCAATAATTAAATTCTATCATTAGTTCCATCAATGCGACTTTTTTTTTAATACAAAAGTTAGGATTCCATGAATCTCCATCCTATCAATACCATTAAAACAGGATCATTCCAAAATTATAAACTTAATGAAATTTAAAAGTTTTCTAATTATGCTATTACTATTTGTCTGACAATTACAGATTTATTAATGGTAAATCGGTAATTTTTTTGGGCTTAAATTATCCACTTTCATTGGGCTTAATCAATTTTGATAGATACAGATCCACCAAAAAAAAAATTAAAGATGAAGATCCACTAAAAATCCGATTATAGAAAAAAAAACAATGAATAATAATTTCAACAACAACACATATAAAAAAATTAAAAATTTGATAAAAATATACATATGTAATAAATATAGATATGTAATAAAGTGAGATATATTAATAGATACAATCCCCCGCTTTGATGATATAGAAAATTTTATATCATTACAATACACAAAGAAAAAATCACAAAACCCTTAGAACTACATCTAATTAAAAAGCTTTATATCATAAAAAACAACAAAAAGTTTACCCGCGCTTTTTAGAATCTAGTTTTATTTAATAAGTTATCTCTTAATTTTTCTTTTCTTTGTTAGTATTTTTTATACAAGTATATTCTTTCATTTGTCGACTAAAGTTGCATTATGGTAAATTATGGATTCGATTGATTTTTTTGTTCAAAGGATTCGATTGAATTATGTCATAGTAGAGATCTAATATATTAAAACAGAGTTCTATTTGAAAATTACCTTGGCATATTTTTTTTGGACTTATTGAAAAATATTGTGACTTATCTATTAATTAACATCTATATTATTAAAAATCAAGTATAAAATTGGGATGTTTGGAAACATAGATAGTAGACTAAAGGAAAAATGTTTGGAAACATGGATAGCAGATTAAATATTTTCTTCTATTTACACATTTACTCATCCCATTTTTTTCTTATTTATAGATTCTTCCAATATCACTTAAAATAATATATTTAAATTAATTAATTTCAATGGGTTGTTATTTCTTTGTCGTCAAAAAACCATCTATAAATATATTATTAATTTATTTATTTTAGTAAAATATAAAAGAATCTAACAAAATTTTACTTAAAAATTTAAATATTTTTATAAAATTAAACATTAATAAATTTCGTGATTAGTAATATAATATTATTATAAATTATTTTAACTAAGTTTTTATTATAAAATAGGAAAATAAAATTCAACACTTTTTTTTAATAAATTCTATAAATATATTCTCTATTATATAAAAATAGCAGTGTTACATTTGTTAAATATGGTAAAATTATAATAAATAGTTAAATTAAAAAAAATTAAAAATTTATCTACTATTAACAAATAGTAATTAGACCATTTCAAAATCTGTTGAATATTTGAATTTAAAAAATTTAAAAATTTATCTACTATTAAATATTTGAATTTTGTTTTTTAATTATAACAAAATCTGTTGAGAAATAATTTAACAAAATCTTACTTAAGAATTTAAATATTTTTATAAAATAGTACATTAATAAATTTCATAATTAGTTATATAATATTATCATAAATCAATGTTAACTAAAATTTTATTATAAACAAGAAAATAAATATTCTACTATTTTTTATAAATTCTATAAATAAACTCTGGATTATATGAAAATAGAAGTGTTACATGAATTAAATATGATAAAATTATATTAAATATGAAAATTAACAAATTTTAAATTCTAAAGTTTTTCATATAAATAAATCATCATTCATCATTAAAATAGGCTAAAATTCATAAACTGTATAATAGCTTTATACAAAATAAATATTAGATATAATAGATTTTTTGAACAATCAAAATTTTGATAATCATCAATTAGGAACCAAATAAAATAGTCTATTTTTGAACCTATAAGATTTTGAATTTAAATATATTAGATATTAGATATAATAGATTTTTTAAACAATCACGATTTTGATAATCAATCAATTAGGAACCAAATTTTTCTTTCAGAATATTCATCAACTCATTATACCATATTTATAATTTGATAACAGAATTTTCAATCCTTCTAAAACGTGTGCAATACTCATCCAATATTTTGGGTATATAAATTTGGTACATTAATAATAAACCAACTAGAATTTTTATTTTTTAAATTATAACAAAATTTGTTGAGAAAGAATCTAACAAAATTTTACTTAAAAATCTAAATATTTTTATAAAATTATCCATTAATAAATTTCGTTATTAGTAATATAATATTATTATAAATTAATTTAACTAAGTTTTTATTATAAAACAGGAAAATATAATTCTACACTATTTTTCATAAATTCTATATATATATTTTCTATTATATAAAAATAGCAATGTTACATTAGTTAAATATGGTAAAATTATATTAAATAGGTAAATTAAAATTTTTTAAAAATTTATCTACTATTAAAAAATAGTAATTAGACCATTTCAAAAATTAGTTAATATGACATATTTAATTATTTACATTAATAATAAACCAACTAAATATTTGAATTTTATTTTCTAATTATAACAAAATCTGTTGAGAAAGAATCTAACAAAATCTTACTTAAGAATTTAAATGTTTTTATAAAATAATATATTAAAAAATTTCATAATTAGTTATATAATATTATTATAAATCAATGTTAACTAAAATTTTATTATAAACAAGAAAATAAAAATTCTACTATTTTTATAAATTCTATAAATAAACTCTGGATTATATGAAAATAGAAGTGTTACATGAATTAAATATGATAAAATTATATTAAATAGGTAAATTAACAAATTTTAAATTCTAAAGTTTTTCATTTAAATAAATCATCATTCATTAAAATAGGCTAAAATTCATAAACTGTATAATAACTTTATACAATAAATGTATTAACATATATTAAACTTATATATCTACAATTTTTATTTATATTGAAACTCTCAACAATATATTGTTTTAAAATGTTTGTATACAAAAATATAATAATATATAATAAACTTTAATTCATATACTATTTTTTTAAATGTCAAATAGAAAACTATGGTATTTTAGCAACTCACTTAAAATATTAATGACAAATGAAATTTTAATTTTAAATTTATTGTTGTTTTAATTATAAAAATATGTTGGGAATTTTCTTTTAAATAGAACCAAAATTCAAATATCTTGTGTATAAAATAATAGATTAGATGTAGTAACAAAAAAATTGAAAATTAATTTTTAATAAAATAATATGATAGATACTACTATGTATAAAATTTACTAAAAATAAGTCTATATTATTTAAACAAAACAATGTTTTTACTTATAAATTCCGTAAAACATTAAAATGATATATGTTAAAGTATATTTTCTTATACATATTAAATAGATTTCTTTTAAGTGATATAAATAAATAAAATTTAAAATATATTATATGCAAAATGTATAAATTAAAGAAAAACATATTTTGAAAAAGATTCTTTATTTGATTATTTCATACGGTTATTTTATTGTATTTCAACTCGAAAATATATTAGTAAGTAAATAAAAATTAATAATAAATTAAAATGTTTTAAACAAATCACTATATATTAATAATTTTGAGGAAGAAATATAAAAAACAATTATAGAGTTACACAATGTATAGCACTAAATTAAAAATTATATAATTAAAATATTTGTAATAATATCAAATACATTTATAAAATAGAAAAATATCTGCACGGATCGTGCGAGTTAAAATCTAGTTATATATAATAAACGAGCTTATTTTTGTTGTTTTTGGGTGAAAATAATATAATGAGGTTAAGTCCTTAAATTCACAACGATCCTTACTCTAGCCCACTGCGAAGTAAATACAATACACGGGCCTGAAATAAATTCCAAAAACCTGTGATCTAAAAATAAAAAATGGGCCTAAACAATGTAAGAACTTAGGCCCATATGCAATAGAATACGTTCGCGCGTAATGCTCTTACTTTTGGTTGACTTTGGCTTGACAAGTGTGAACATACACAGTAGTTAAACTGAGGGGAGTGAAATAAAAATGATTTTTTTTTATTACGGCTAAAGAAAAGACGATAAACATATTTGAAAAATAATAATAATAATAAGAAGAAGAAGAAGAAGAAGACAATGAGAGTATAGTTTTGAAAAAGGAAAGAGAGGATCAGTGAATGAGTCTGCCTCCACAGGTATAAGTGACGATGCATGAATCATCCACAAAGACTGTATAGTTATGAGCTGGTTTGGCTAGCAATGGAGGAAGCCTAACCAGAAGGTCGCACACGCACTCGTTGTCCATCTGCTTCAACCACTTGCAGCACTCTTGCTGAGCATACGTCTCCTCACTGTGTCGGTGATGATGATGGTGGTGGTGGTGACGGCGCCGACGGTGGCGTCTGTGGCTGTTGTCGTTATTGTTGTGGTGGTCATGGTCATGATTGCGATCATTGTGGTCATGATCATGGTCATTGTGGTCATGGTCATGGTCGCGGTTGTGATCATGGTCGTGGTCACGGTTGCGATCATGGTCATCGTGATCATGGTTGTGGTCATGGTCGTTGTCATGGTCATCGTGATCATGGTTGTGGTTATCGTGGTCATGGTCGTGATCATCATCGTGGTCGTGGTCATCGTCATCATCGTGGTCGTGGTCATCATCGTCGTCATCATCATCATCATCATCGTCGTCATCGTGGTCGTGGTCATGGTCATGGTGGTCATGGTCAGGAGGAGGAGGAGGGAAAATGGGAGGAGGGGGAGGAGCAATGGGGGAAGGAGGTGGGACAGAGTGCATAGGGAGACGAGAGCAGGCGTAGTTAGCCAGCGCATATTGAGAGGCGCATAATGGACGTGGTGGTGGAATCTGGACGATTCTTTGGCCTTTTGTGATAGAGGAAGAGGAGAGAGCCAGGAGGAGAATAGCTACAAGATAAAGAGTTTCCATGGAGAGAGAGAGAGAGAGTGTGTGTGTGTGTGTTGAAGAGAGATCTTCGGTTATTTATATATATATATATCCAAAGGTGAATGGAGGCACAAAGAGGATGGGAAGGATTGGTTGCAGAAGGGTTTTAGGTTCATATTAGAGTATATTTCATTTGATTTGCGTGTCTTTAATTTGTTAGGTTGGGCTTGCAGAGCTTTTCTTTGTATTAAGGAACTGTTGTCAATTCCACAACCAAATTAATCACAGAAACTATTTGAACCTGCCAAAACTCCAAGATTGTGACCAAATGATAAGTGAAGAGTATTTTAAAAAAGAGAGTCGGTAACTGAGTTTTGATAGATCCTCTACCATCCAAGTTGATTGATACTGAAAAGCTAATCTAGCAACTGATTTACACCAACAAACGGTATGCATGATTTGGGGTCACTAACATCATTTGTTTGTAAGTTATCCACAGAGACGGTCCTCAGGTTCTTGGAACCATCAGTCTTGGTGGAATCAAAGCTAACAGGTCTCTCTCTCTCTGGACTTAGCTACACTTTAGAATTGTGAAAAGATACAATATTTGATCATCATTCCTTGCTGTGTGTGGCGTTTGCAGGGCATACAATATGCAAAAACAGACGTTCCCATCTCATAATCCGTTCCTTCCTTGATTTATACATAGTCTCTCTCTTTCAACAATACATTTTGAATCAGAGATCTGCCAACAGTGAGATCTATTTCTTTCTTGTTAAATTCGAAAAGGATGTCAGGTTAGATTAGAGTAAGTCTTTTAAGAATTTGAAGTCCTAGGAACGTGGGGGGGTTTGTTTATATGTTTAGTGTTTGAATGGCATTACACATGGACTGCTTCTGTACTTTGTATTGTATTACTTGACTCGGAGACAGATAATGATGTGAGCGTAATATAATAATAACGCATAACACGCTAGTAAAATGACAATGTATGTATTGACTTACAATTTACTTACTAGAGAGGAATTATCTGGTACCTGATTGTTAAAATTAACAGAATCAAATATAGTGTTAGGATTTCTAAAATATTACATAGCAACCTATAGACTTATAGTTATAGAGCATTGAAAAAAGATAAAACTTAATATAATATGCTCATAAAGAAAATGAAGTTTCATGATTTAGAGTCTTCAGACTACAAAATAGAACGCCAGTAATTTATAAAAAACACTGAGGTGAAGTTACAGATATTTTTTTACTGGGCCTTAGTGAGTCACCTTGATGTGGATCACGGCCATTTTAAATGACATCTATAACAAGAAACTATAAGGCCCATACGGTTTCTACATGAGCTTCAAAGTCGGCCTATTATAGTTTGTGTAGCTATTATAACAACGCGCATGGTGTGCGCGTTGAGCGCGTTGGACTAAAAACGTGTGTTATATAGACTCGGGAAATTCCGTGGTTTTCGGCCGTTTCAGAGCACCATTAACGCAGGTGCTTAATGGAGTGCTTACTGACTTTTGGATTTAAAAAAAAATGAAAAACATGTAATTATAGAAGCACCGTTGGCGTGGTTTATTGGACACGTGTTGCCCATTCATGACAAGTTCCTTTCTCTCTCTCTCTCACACGAAATTCAAGCCTTCAACTTTCTCCTTCTCTCGATGAAATCGATCTCTCGTCGATGCCTCCATGACGCCTCCGTGATTCTCAATCAACAATGATCTCTACTCTGCTGATGGCTACCTCTAAACCTGAGCCATGTACCTGAGACACCTGATGGCTACCTCTACTCTGCTTTATTCCCATGGTAACGCAGCCGATATGGGTAAGATGTATGAGCTCTTCATCGAATTGAGTATCCATCTTAAGGTTAATCTTATGGGGTATGTCAAAGTCTCAACCTTTCCCCTGTTTTTTTTTTATTTATTTCATGACTATAGATTGTCTCGTAGTCCACCAACTTCTAAACCAGGTTTCTATATCTCTTTCCTTATGTGCTTTCTCTGCTTTACAATTGAATCTATGAATTCTTATTTACAAAGTCTTTGAATATCAAAAGTCCAGTGTCTGTTTTGTGTTCTCTGTTTTGTGTTCTACTTTGTAAAATCTTTTACTTAATTCTCTCTGGGAGGCCCAGTATGAGTTCTTCATCCAGCATATGGGAGGCCCTCCTCTGTATTCTCAAAGGAAAGGTGAAGTCTTTTTTACAATTTGGATTCTTCTTCCTTTACATTGGTTAGCTTAAGTTTATGGTTTGGTTAGCTTCAGTTTATGGTTGTGTCTGCTCTGAATTGAATCGTTGCTATCAAATGGTTTAGAAGTTGTGTAATCTTGTGTTCTCTGTCTCATGTTCTTGTTGTTGTTATGTGACTCTGGTTATTAATTATATAAATGTTTGTTCTTGTGTTTTCTGTCTCATCTTCTTGTCTTACTTATTGGTGATATAAAGATTGTCTTACTTATTGGTGATATAAAGATTGGTCATTAATCATATAAATGCTTGGTTTCTGTCTCAAGTTCTTGTCTTTGTTTTTCATGTCAAAAAGAGTCAAAGAGTGTAGCATTGTAGTCATGGAGAAGCTCAGTGTCATGTACTCTTCTGTTCGGTGTAGCATTGCAGTCACGGGAATCTTCTGTATGGATGTGTCAATGTTCTTGTAGTCTTGTGGTAGTAAATTTTATTTTAAATGAAACAATGTATGATTTTATTTTAAGAACTCTTGAATAAAATACTTGCATTGGAGGACAATGATTAGAGGTTGCTTAAAGAGAGTGCTTAACACACATTTATTACTAAAAAATGATTAAGCATCCCATTAAAAGTGCTAGGGTTAATGGTGCTCTCACTATTTTGACATTACCAAAGCGCGTTGACCACTATTTTTCCTGAATGCATTATTGGTTTTGTTCTTTTCATAAATATGACGTTTTAATAATCCACTAGAGCTAGATCCGCTCATCGAGCGGGTGTTAATTTAAATCAACTCAAACCCCATCTAGAAATTTAGAATATGAATTTACCCGGATCCGGAAGGATCAACTCAAACCCCGTCTAGAAATTTATACTATCTACATGTAGTTTAGTTTTAGAACAATAAAAAACGATATCAAAAACCCGATTTCTATTCGGATGGATAGTTAGATGAATATGAATAAATAAAAACTATTTATTAACCGGTTGGAATCTTTGTCACGAATGAAATAATTTTATTTAAACATATGAAATTATTATGATTAACACGTAAAATAAGTGATGTTAATTATTATAATAAATACAATTAATGAAGTAATTAGAAAAAGTAAAAAAAGAAGATGTAATAAAACATTTTAAAATTTGGATAAAACAACATTCCTAATTAGTAGCTTCATTAAAATATCAATTGTTTCATTTATTATAGTGTAATAAATCGATTAAGTTAATTTGGATAAGACAACATTCCTAATTAGTAGCTTCATTAAAACATCAATAGTTTCATTAATTACTGTTGTAATAAATGACTAAATTTTAGCATTCTTAAATTTGTACTTCTGTTTTAATAATATAGATGTATACCAACAATAAATATACAAAAAGATCTTCAGCTTATTTTACAAAATTATTACTTGCTTATTGTAAAGGAACCTCAGCCCAAGCCCAATACTATCTTAGCAAAGCCTTAATCAAGATTATGTGTTTAGGATTCTCTCTTATGTTGTCCTATAAAAAATCAATCAAATGTCTAGCTCATGATATTGGAACCTTGGCTGCCTTTCTAGCAGTCTCTCTTTCTCATATTTATGAATCAAAAGAACTCTTGAATCTCTTGAAGACAAACTACATCTTCTTTGTTTATTGTTCTTTCACTTAAATAAAGCTTTAATAATCTATTTTCTATTTCAATAAAACCTTGTTTTATAAATGCTTTTACTTATAACATCTCTCTTATTAAAAAGACTACCAAAACTTAACTGGCACATGGACAACTTATATTATTTCTATAATCAAATGATAGTAGACAACAATCTTCGATCGATGATCACAATCGAATTCACATTATAGTTGGCTTTTCCATATCAAATCATTGTCTATTGGAAAGTAATATATACCTTCCCTTCTCTGGGAACTAAACTAATACATACAAGCAAGAAGAAGACTGAGTGATCATCAATCATGGGAGGAGGAGGAGAGAAGAAAGACAGCACATTTCCAGATGATGTACAGCCGAGCTCTTTGCTCCTTTATCTGCTTCGAACACCTTTCCCATGTCCTTATCTTCCTACTGCATCTCAACACAACTGTCCCTCCCATTCCCATTCTTCTTATTGAGAAAGCTTCCAAGTAAAAGAACAAAGACTAGCTCAACTATTGTTTTTTATGTGTTTTGGCTGCTGGGGAGAGATTACATTTGCTTATATAGTACTATAATGCTGCTGGCTAAACTAGAACTCTATTTAAAATATTTTGGGAGATCAATACTGTATTAATGCACATATAGGATAAAGCTACATTATTGAATTGAATAATATATATGGACCTACATGTTTCTAAGCTTGAATTGAAAAGACGTGGTGCTTTTAACCCTTAGCTTCCCTTTTGAACTAATATCTTTTGTTTAGTATCTATCATCCATTAAATGTTCAGGAAAAACGTTTTTCTTTTTTTAAAATATATATAAAGAATTGGTATGCTCTTTATTTTGTAAAGCCTTTAGTCAGTTTTGAGATTTGATTTTGCGGTGAAGACATTGTTTGAACAGAAATTTCCTGTTCATGCACACATGAGACTTAATGATGGAGCTGTGGTTTGTGGCCTTGTGGGGCTTTATGTCTTGCTGTGTTGGGTGGGAATGCGTTAATGATTAAGTATCTGTTTTGGTAGTTAAGTGATGAGATTAATTTAATCAACTAATTATGGATTTGCTAGAGGATTTGCATGTATGATTGAACAATATCACCACCTCACTCGTTTGATGCCCTTTGATATAAGCTTTCCAAATGGCCCAAAGGGTATTAATGAAAGGGTTTATGTTATAGCTTCATTGTGTTGTTAAAGAAACATAGTTTATTAGTTAATAACCATGAATCATTTCAGACTGAATGATAATATATATTAACCCCTAAGATTTTAGAGGTTATAAGTAAATGTTTAATCTCTATGCCCATAACTATTTCTGCGTGTAGGGGTGCTCAATTAATCCAATATGAAATGAACTGTATTTTAATATGGTTGAAATGAATATCTCTTGTTGTATATCATGAAGACAAAAACCTAATGAGTCTAAAGTTTAGAAAGAAAAAAAACGATAAGAACTCAAACATTTTTTAGCATTAGAGCTATTTTCCTAACCAGCAACATAAAAACATTTGGTCATTGTCATACTTTTGTAACTTTTGAGATTTTGGTGATAATTTTGAGAAAACAAGACATTTTTTCAAAGAGAAAACAAGATATAGTTTTAATGTCTGGCTCTGGGAGAGCTGACTTTTGGAATTTTATAACCTCGTGGATGTAACTCAATAACATGAGATGATATATAGTTACTTGGTTTAGTGAAACTCCAACGTAAGCTATCTTCCATAAAAGTCTTGTTTAGCTGAATTTCTTGGTGTGTATGCATGAAAGATAGCATATCCGTGTGCAGTGTGCACGAGGCAAAAAAAAAGAAGAAGAAAAGAATAGACTTATTACCGAGCGTGCAACCATAAACAACCACAAGCATATAAATACAAAGCATAAGTTCATATATAAAAGAGATGAAATTAGCAAAGTGATACTCTCTTTTCAAAATCTGTGATGTTTAAGTTAGTTTTGATGTTTCAATATGTAGATATTTTCATATTTAATGGTAAGCTTTATATTTATTAAAAATGATTTAATCAATAATTTTTGCAATTGGTTAGATGATTTTTCTTATATTTTATAATACTTTTCAGATAAATAATAATTATCTGTGTATTTACCTAACATATCACATTTTAAAACAGAGGGGGTAGTATTTTCTTTTGGAAATTGCACTCAATAACAATAAAACCATAATTCACTAACTAATCAATATTACACCATTTCTCTTTTTTCTCTTCATATCTCTCTACATTCTTTCTACAAAATTAATATTTCAATTTCTTTTGTTATTTCATAAATAAGCCCTTTTAATTTCCGTAGGTGAAGTTCATTCCATTTTCATAATCATTCTTTTATTTTGTAGTTAAAATATACTGCAACACAAGAAATGCATTGTTTGCAGAAAAGAAGAACAACCATAAGGTTAGGTCATGATTAATTCAAGAACCTCTTATAGGGTTTTTATTATTTTTATTTTTTTTATTTAAAAAAAAAATTAAAAATGAATCAATCACGGGCTGCCACGTATCAGTGGAACCTGTAAACAGTACAAGAACTCAAACAAAATAAGTTTTTATTAGGAGTTTTAAAAAGTGATTCTTAAAGTTTCAGTGGGTCTCGCCCACTTAAAATCCTTAAGAACCTCCCGTTAATCATGTTCTTACTCGTGTAGTCTACTAAATGATTACCGGATAGGTCGGTCGTTTGTTCCACAAAAGTATTTTGATATTAATAATATTTATATTTGACTATTTTTGAGCCAAACAAAGAAAGCAAAAAAAGAAAGGAAGAATGATTCATTTGACAAGTAAGAAGGGAAGATGGAATGCACCAAAGAGTGGTCAATCTCTCCTTCACGTACGCCTTTTTTCTGCTTCATGCCTCTCTCTCTCTCTCTCTCTCTCTTTCTTTATTTGTCTGCCACGAATGCCTCTCTCTCTCTAGAACAGAGCACGTGCGAGTGATAGCACCAAATTCAATCGATACATTACAGATGGAGAAAGGCTATTATCAAATACATGATACTAATTTGGAAAGATATGATCGTAAGTGCAATTAGAACCATAAAAACATAAACGGCTTAGATATAACAAGTTTTCTAATAAATGCAATTATGGACTTGTTTTTTCTCTTTTCAGAGACAAGTACAGTTCGTATCCAAGTACTGTTTTATTTAGATTGATTTTTTTTACAAGATAAGCTGTAGAATTTACTCAGCAATTATTAAGGAGGAGTTTTATAGTGTTGATAATCATTTGTCATTTCTTCAGATCCTTAAGGTAGAAACACATGTTCTCAATTCAATCGATGGATAGCTAGTGAGATTCATCTACTATTACAACTTGTATATGTTTTAGTTTTATTTTCGCCCAAATGTTGGCCAAGGCTCACATGAAAGCTACACCAAGTGCATCTATTTGTCTTATTCAAAGGTGACTCGACAGACACAAAAGCCAGTCCAACGTCAAGAACTCTCTATGTGTCTTCTTCAAAGGGTTAAATACTTGGAAACGTCTCTCCAAGTGCCTTCTTGATTGTCTTTTTGTTTGTTGTTGCAGAAAACATGGATTAGCCAAGACGTATGTATATATATTGCAAGAGATGACAAGACATTTGTAAAAGAGTTACTTCCATGGAGAGAGGTGGAACGGTGGGGCCATGACGATCAATGACTTGACCATCTTTGCCGACCAAGAACTTGTGTGAAATTCCATTTGTTCTTATAGTTCCCAATAAAGTGGGGTTTGAGGAATCTGTAGACTGGTGCTGCGTTTAGTCCATTCACAAGCACCTAATGTCTTATATACCAAATCAAAGACAATAACAGAGACGCATCAAATCAATAAAAAAAGTGAACATGACTGTTCAATCCAAGCATATGCTGATGTTACACTAACAACATTTCCTGAACTTTTTTTTTTTCTTGTGGTTTCTTAAAGATTACGGCACAAAAAGGTGGGCTAATTTACCTTTTGGAAAACGGGGTACTCGGCTTTAAACCTGATAACAAGCAAATGCCTAAGCATATTGGCTTGTCCTAAGCTCTTTGATACATAAAACAGAGGATTCAGATAAAGAGAGAGAGGGGACCTTGATCTTTGTAATTCCGGTAAAGTTCTCAGTCAGCTGGGTGTAGTTGGATTCCAACATCATAAACATAAACATATATTGTTGGTTCCATAGCCTACCCATAACCAAATACACAATCTTAGTATTCATATAATAAGTTATCCATACATTTCTTTATACAGACAGATACATATTAACCTCATTCTTCCTTCTTGATAATTAACGTCTATCACTGAATACTTGTATTCTTATATATATCTACATGAACCTTTTTATAAAAAGTGTACCACAATATATAGTATATATGGACGTTCGTTTGCCTAAAACCAATGTATCTTTGTCCTTGCTCAACTCTCTACAGAGAAGCAGATCTGGGAATCAAATACATTTTTTCTTTGGTGCACGGATCAAATACATTCTAAGAAAGACAAAACAATCACTCTTCGTTTTGCAGATTCATTCCCAATGCTACAGATCCATGCAAGGTTAGGAAGATGGACAAGGAGGCTAATATTAACAAAGCTAAGACTTCATAATTAGAGAGAGGCGACTTAGCTTCTTCGAAAGAGAGTAGAAGTACAAAATTATCCAGCTCAGTAGTGAATTTTATCATAACAGTCTCAGAAAAGGAAAAAGGAAAAAGAAAAAAAACAAATCTACAAAACAAAGTCGCAATGCATTAAAAATTAGGGAGCAGAAGAAGAGAGAGGGTCTTTTCTTCAAGCTTAAATTTCCTTTGGTTTGCTTGGATTTGGTGCTCTTGTCGGAAACATCATCAGAAGCAGCAATAGGAGAGGCAAGCTGAGGAAAAGTGTCCTCCATCACCTTGGGGACAGTGAAAGAGAAGTCTGCAAGGGGAGCATCCTTGAATTCAGGATTGGCTTCAACAAAGGAAGCGACTTCATTGCGACTCCTGAGCTTTTTACCGGAAGGAGTGATGTAGTAAGTGTCCATCTTAGAGTAGTCTTTTCTGAGGACAAGGCTCCTCTTGAAACCTCTAGGGGTTTTGGGGAGACCAGGCTTGTCGATGACCCAGGTACGAGAGGAATCATAGTCGAGATCAGCAGGGTCTTGACAAGAGACTTGTTGCTTCTTGTCGCAGGTAAAAGGTTCATCGATCATTCTACTTCTGATATCCTCGTACTCTTCCTGGCTATCAATCACCCTCCACTGGTGACAATTCTCGCATTGTGCCGCATAGGTATCGATCAACCTCCCTGGAGCTGTGTCTTTCTGCAACAGGAGGACGTTGAGAGTTGAAAGAGAAGACAATACAGTAACTGAAAACTTAAAAAGACAAATCTCGATAATGCTCTCTTAAGACTAAACGACCAATACCTAACAAAAAAAAAAAGCCCTTAGCTCCTTTAACTATCACAAGCAGACACAAAAACCCTAGAATCCGCCCGCCGCTTAATTTATTTAACCGTTACTAGCTACACTAAGAGAGAGATCTGAGAGAGAGAGATAGATAAAAACATGGACTTGGCTCAAAATCATAAGGACGTTCATCTCTACATACTACCTTAGCTCTTGTTTTAGCTACGCTCCCGATCCCTTCCTCCGCCATAGCTCTCTCTGATTTGCGCCTTACTTTTCTCTCCTCTTTCCGCTAATAATCAAAAGCTTCTGTGACTCCTCCGAACATTGATAATCGCACGCCAATGTATTCTGTGACAGACAAATCTACACTCGACACGTCAGCTTACTTGTTTTTACATTGTCGTATGATTTTAGGCTTTCGGCCCAGTATTCTAACATTCATATGGGCCGCCTATTGATCATCATTTCCTTCTCCTTCGTCGTGTTGATTGACTGACTCTAGCGCTGCACACACGTAAACTTAAAAATACATAAATAGCAGATCGAATGGGTTTCTAAAATACGGCCTGCATGAGATTTTTCGACAAACAGGCTTTTCCAATTGGTGGCAACTGATTACATTTAATTGCGTCTTAATTGTTTTATTCAATGGGCTAATAAACCGATATTCAAAAGCCCTTGAAAAATTATTCCATTTCCTTTAGAAATCGATAAACGGGGGCCCATCGCTGATTTGAAGAAAGCCTATGTAAGAGTTCATATGCACCTGAGAAACATAAAAATGCTAGAAAACACGCAATACAATTACAAACTGTCTTTGTCTATAGTTTTACATCATTAATACTGTAACACTCAGTGGGTTCCAATATATTTCTGTCCGTTAGCTCCAAACATGAGAGTTTATATGTGGCTCGAGGATATTTCCAGCAATCATCTACGTTACCACTAACTAGTATATATGCATGCATGCATGAAACTCCGTGCGTATATTGAAATATTTGTGCTCCACCATCAACTTCCTCGGAGTTTTTGTTTTGTTATTGTTGGAGTTGTCACCAACAAGAGAGAGACAAGAATGATGAAAAACATGATGACGAGTTGATGATGAATGCAAGTGATAAGAGAGAGAGAGAGAGAGAGATGGGATGTGTTAATGGTAATTTGTGGGGTTTAAAGATTTGAAAATTTCAAGATGAAAGGTGCGTGTCTTGTTCTTTGAATCTCTAGGGTTTAGGTTTTAGGGTAATAAAGACAAAGGGCTTCGTTGTTCAATGCTTTTGTCTTTTCTTTCCTTTTCTTTCTTCTCTCTTTTTTTTCTTTCTATTTTCTTCCATTTCTATGAAATCTCTGCACCTCTATTAACACTTTCCATTCAGAGTAGCTATACTCTTTTAACTTCTTCCCACCAGCTTTTAGTCATTTGATTATTTAATTTTAACTTCTCTCTCTCTCTCTCTCTCCTTTTTAACAGGTTATTTTGTTTTGAATTTGGGGTTTAAAAATAATAAGCTGATCACATTTTCACAGACCACGTAGTAAGAACTTAGCTTTACATGCAACAATACTTTGTATATGGAGATAACATGACTAACAACTTGCATGGTTTGATCACCAGAAACCTTATTTCTATAACATGACCGACACCTCAATGACTATCAGATCAATTAAACCGAATTTCCACTACCAAATGTATAAACTCTTAATGTGAACTAGAGAAAAGTAATACCAAAAAGTCATTGATACTCTTTTGAAGAAAAGGAAACCAAAGATTCCTCAAACCAAACCTTTAAGTTCAAAGTTATACTAGTATAATAATTTTATAATTTTTGAACCAAAGCATTGAATACAGTCCGCAAAGGACAAAGCTAATCCATTGACAAAAGAAAGAATCTTAGTGTAAACGACAAACTAATGAATTATGGAGAAACCAGCAGATGTTGATGAATCACCAAACAAATTTAAGTTGTTATTTTCAGGATTAAAGACATCAAACCCCAAATGAGAGCGACCAGAATAAATTAACACTCCCTTCTACTAAAAAGTACAAGTTTTATAAAAAAAAATTGTTTCAATAAAATACAATTTTTACATTTTTCAATACATTTATTAATGATAATTTTTTATGTTTCTGTTTCTAACAACTTTCAACAAAATTAGCTCTTAGTTGCATTCGTTTGTACAAAAATCTTTTTTTGATTTGAATAAATTTAAAATTCTTTCAAAAAAAGATAAATTTTTAATATAAAAAATAACTGTATTTTGTTAAATTTTATTGATTAAAATTTATGAAAATAGTTAATCACAAAATATATTAATAGTTAAAATGTATTATATTTTATTAACATCTCTCAACATACATTTTCAAAAGGAGGTAGTAGTAATTTCCAAACACGAAAATATTAATTGATTGAGGGAGAAAATTGGTTTATGATTAGTAAAGTATTCACATTGATATGAATTAAAATAGAGACACTCTCCCCTAACTGCCAAGACATTCATTACAAGACAAACGGTCGAGAGTCGTGGTCACACACGCATCAATAAGCCAAAAGTTTGGTCATAAATAGTTTGACAATATTAAAAAACAAATAAAAATAGTAGCATTGGAGAATGAATTTTTTGAAAGATGCTAGGACAAAAAAGTCAATGTTAATCGGGAAATTAAATTATATTCAAATTAACAAGTTACCTGTAAAATGTTTGTCTATTCATTGTATCATTCGCTATATATAAAAATATATCAACTAGACAGAGGGAGAAAGAATAGCTTTTCTTTCTTTTTTTTGCCAAGCCTCCATGTCCCTACCACTTGGCATCAAAAAGAAAAAGTATATAATAAAACAATCACACATAAGACATGGTTATAAAAGGTATATTATAAAGAAATGTAGAAATATATAGAAACAAACATATGTAGACAAAATAGATTGTTTTCTCTAAGAGGGGGTCCATGCATTGTGCTTATCCTCCCAAAGTTCATAACCACTACCAAGAAACACCAAAAATTCCAAATCAAATACATGCACATAGAAGAGGCAATAAGCAAAAGATGCCAAAGTAAACCAAAAGTATTAAAAAGGAATAGAAAAAGAAAAATCCAATGCTGATTTTGACATTTTTTGTCCAATCATTATTTAATATATTAATTTTGGTTGTGTAAGCTTTTTTCTCACTTGGGTGGATGGGGTTTGGCTTTGGCATTGTGAAGCTTTTGCCTCAAATGCACACACAACACTTGTCTTTTTTCTTCTCTCACATTTATTTCCTCTTCTTTATATTTCACTCAAAGGCCCATTGCCACATGTCTCCCTAGGGTTTTCACTTAAACTTCTGGGTCTTTCTTTTCATTTATATGTCTTTTTCACAATTATAGCAATAGTAGAGCAAATGCTTTGATGGTTCGAAGTTGGAGAACTTATAAGGAAAAAATATTTGTCTTTTGCAATGGGAAAAACCTTCAGTGCATGAACAAAAAGATAGATGGTGAAAAAAAAACTGCAGGCAGAAAGACATGCTCTTTCTATTAAAAGCATGAGAACACAAAAGGTAATATAAACACTACAAATCCATTACCAAGAGATAAGTGTTTTCTCACAACATGTTGAAGACAAATTAGTTGTCTTGTATTTGGACTCTCTATACTCTAGAACCAATTAAAAACTACCTCCTATACTACAAAGCAAAGTACCATCTCTCGGCTAAGCCCTAACCGATAGATGCCCACAACACAACCAACATCATCTCACAATAAGCCGACTTATGATGATTCAGGAGACTAATAAAGCACAAACTGAGCACTACACAATACTTGTGGAAACTGTACAAAAACCCCCTATCATAGCTAGTGATCAAGACAAACTGATCTTCTAGTCTTCTTCTCTTTATGTATAGAACATCAACATGAGCAGACCTTCATGTTGCTATGGAGTCAGAAGAATAGGAGATGACTTGCTTGGACTATCCTCCTCTATGGAGTGCACAAACTTGGTTAACTCGTCCATAAGACAATGAAAGTGATCATTGTTAGGTAAGAAGTAAAACCCAATGGTAGCTTGCTTCAAATACAAAAGGTTAACATGGTGACCATTCCTCTTAAGCCCATCGACATAAGCTAACTGCCAATCCTGAACAAGATCTAAACCAGCCACAACTACGAGACTCTTGGGGAAGTTGACTCCTTCGAGGCTTTGACCTCGTGGACCAAAGGGATTACAAGCTGGGTGATCTCTATCTTCACCTTCAGGTAGATAAGCCCTCCAATACCAATCCCGATCTTGAATGGTGACAAAGTATTTGCCATCAAGTCTCTTCTCAGACTGAGTCCTCTCAAGGCCACCGAACATAGGATGCAGAAGAATGTTCCCAAGAACTTTAACTCCTTCATTGGTCGCTCTCACAGCAACGTTATGAGCAATGTTACCACCAGAGCTATCACCAGCCAAGTAAACATAAACTTTGGAGTCTTGACCACTCCGAAGCCAGATTCTGGACTTGACCCACTTGAGAGCATTCCAACCATCATCATAAGCACAAGGGTAGCGATGCTCGGGGGATCTCCGGTAATCAACAGAGACAACAACAACGCGGCAAAGAGAGACAAGGCGTCGGCAGAAAGTGTCGTAGATGGCGCTGTTGGCGGAGGAATGAGTGAAGCTACCACCGTGGAAGAAGATGAGAACAGGGACGATCTCTGTCGTGCTGAGAGGCTCCGTTAAGTCGACGGTGCCGTAACGGGAGGGGTCGAGAGGGGCAGGCTGGTAGATGCGGGTGAGAAGGTTGGTGGAGGTGTCGACGTGGTCGAAGGAGAAGACACCGTCGACGGGGAAAGAGTTGGCGGGGACTTTGCGGTCGAGAAACTCGGCGAGGTCGCGGTTGAAGGAGCCGTCGGGACGGCGGAGGAGAGTGTAAGCGAGCTTGAAGTTGGAAATGAGGACCCATGTGTTGAGTGGTACTATTCTCTACAGGAAGAAAGAAGATGAGATGGGACGTTTTAGATTATTTTTAAAAAAAAAAGGAAAATAAAAATCAATCCGTACAAATGAATCTTATGGTGATGATGATGATGATGATCTTTACCGTCTCAGAATTAAATTCGAATACTTGGAGATATGTACGAGGTTCATAAACCACAAATGAAAAATTCACACACACAAATAATACTAAAAAAAAAACAGAAGAAGAAGAATCGTGTTGGTTCGAATGTAAGAAGAAAACAAAATCTAAGAAATTGGGAAGTTCATCGAGGAGGGAAAGGGAAGGGAAGGAAATGGAAGGGAAGGTACCTTGCATTCGTTTAGGTTGACTTCGTTTCCACCCGCCATTATCTTCTCCAAATATATTAGCAGACTGTTTTTTCTTTTCTTTTTTTCCTAGAAAAAGCAGAATAGATATCTCTCTATCTTTATCTCTAACTCGAACGAGAATTGATCTCGGTGAAAGGGCTTCCTGATACCATTTAAATCTCAGTCAGCTTGAAGAACCAGAAGACTAAGATGAAGAAGGAGAAGATATTTTTTGAGACAACAAAGTACAGAGTTTCTTCTCTACAAGAGAGAGAGAGACAGAGCTTTATCTGGTTCGTCCGTAGAGAGAAAGAGAGAGAGAGAGAGAGAGAGAGTCAAAGGTGAGAGATGTTGAAGATGAAATAATAACCCATCGGGCGGTGACGAATGGGCCGGACGACCGAAGTTTATTATTATTACTGTTTCGATATGTGGGTCCCCCCCCTTCCATCTCCCTTTTCTCTCTCTTTTCTTTTATTATTTTAATTTTCCTAATTACTATAGTAGCTATTAATTTCAGTCGGCTCATTATTAATTTTTTTAAAGAAAACAATTTTTATAGTCACATTAAATAAATACAAATATAGTGTATAAAAATAAAAAATAAAAAGAAAGGATTGGACACGGTGTCATGTGAAGAGAGAGATAGGATTGGCTAATGGCACGCCAGTCCTCCTGACACGCTCTCTCATGAGTGCTCCTTTTGACCACCCTCCCCTTTTTTCCCTCCTTACTACTACTAATACCACTGTTTAATTATCTTCCGACCATTTCTTTTTTAAAAAAATTTCATGTTTAATTGTCAAATATTACTACTTACTAGTACTTCATTATTGATTAGTATTTTCATCAATAATCCCTCCCTCTTATGAGTTGGCAGATATATTTATGTGTCTAAGTATGTTCTTAAGAAAATTAATTTGTTTTTGTCATTTTTTGATATTGCAATTGATCTACAATCATTTTGCATATCTATACTGTATTTACAGTAATATTAGTTTCCTTTCTATTACATTCCAACCTTTCCTTAAATTTTTCTATTAATTATTGTCTATCATATACAAAGTTTTTTTGTCGTTTGGTTCTATGTAATCACTTACATAAAGACAATTTGCAAGCTATATTCGACCTAAGATAAATACAAAAGTGGGTAAATAGAAGTTCCATCAAAAACATCATTAATTCATCATCTAATGATATATATTATATATAAAGTATGGGATGTCCAAATATATATATATATAAATAAAAAGTATGGTAATGCAGCTTTAAACTAGTATTTTAAAGATACAGAAAAAAATATCAAAAATGTTGGATCATATTAACAAAAAAAAAACTTAAGATCTAGTTTTAAATTTGATGGGGGTGACTTGTGATAGGTTGAAAGACAGAGAGAGGTTGTTTCGGTTTTTAGTTCTTTTTTTAGTAATTATATAAAAATGTGAATGCAAATGGGTTAGTAATATAATAAAATAAAATTAGTTAAAGAGGAAGGTGACAAAAACAAATAAACACTATACAGCGTGCGACCAACGCCATGGCATGTGGCGACAAAAGGGTGGTGTTGTTTTCTTTTGGTTATTAAAAACCCAAGTCTGAAATGTCGAAACTGCCCTCGTCCGTTATGCAAGATTACGAGTATTGCCACTACTGACCAAACGTGCTCCGTTTTGGGGGAATGACATCATCCCTTTCGATTCATGGACCCAAAGCCCTTTCAACGTTGGATTTTTGCTCATTTCAGTTTTCCTTTTATTTCCTTTTACAAAACATAAAATTTATACGCTAATAATTGAGCGTACGAATAACCTTATCATATGTCGCTTTAAAATTTTACAAAGGCATTAATTAGATATGTGTGTATAAAATTAATTTATATTGTTTTATTTTAGTTGGCAAAAAAAAACAAACATTGTAGTTTTTGTAATTAGGTTGTGTGTTTGAATAAACCAAAACATTTTGGTGAAAAGGACAGTCATCGATTGTAAAAAATTAAAAAGCAATATTTATCGTTTTATCTTTTTGTTAATCGATACTTTTTACTATGTTTTTGTAAAAAGAGAAGAATATTATTAGATTTCTTGGTTTGAAAAAAATTATTTGTAATATTGTCATATTCGAAACAAATTCTTTTATAAATTCCCCACTGCAATAAAACAAAAATATATCTTGGAAAATAAATGTACCGGCGGCCCCTCTAATTTTTTTGCTTGTTCTTTTTCTCAAACGGGCCCATTAGGCGAAACGTGGGAATGGGCTTAGGATTTTGTCGTGAAGTGGTGAAGCGCGTGACCGTCACAGGCCTATAACTTTGACAAATAGTCAAAACCTTCTTACAACCTTTTTAGATGGATTCAATGCATTTAGTTAGGCTTTCTCATGAAGATCATGAAAAAAAGAAGTTAACATTTATAATTTTTTCCTCTATCAGAGACAGATGGCTCAAAATCTAGTAGATATGACTACAAATCTGATCATTTGATCAACATTTATCTTGTAGATTAATATGATTTAGAGTCTACATATTAATTTTGAGAATCTGATCATGTTTCATATCTCTGAAACAAGAATGATTGAGCAAATTTACTAACAAAAGATGCTAGGACCATAAAAGTTATTTTCTTCCATATAAATCATGGTCAGAAGAAATTATTTTCTGGAGTAATATCTCGTACACTCAAAATTTGGTTTGGTTAAATGGAAAATTGACAAAAAAAAAAAATAACATTTATAATTATTATTTTCCGGCCAAACTTGTAATTATAAGGTAATCATCTTTTATTGAATTAAAGGATAGGGTGGGCAAGAAGTTAAACGAAATATAATGGTGAACACTACTCTAGCTTTGATGGCTCCGCAGTAAAAAGGAATGATGAACCTCAACTAACAAGTAACAACGTTACAACGTTAATATACAAGTTTCGTTTTTTTCAAGCGTGTCTGTCGATTTACAAGTTAGGTTTTCTTGGTGTATCTTTCGGATTTGACAAAGCATCGAACCATGAATCTCTCTCGATGATGGGAATGGGACCAAAACATTAGATCTCAGCCGTTGTTTTATCCCGATACCAAACATGTATTACATGTGTTGATAACACCTAATGCGTGTACTAGCTACAACAACTTGGACCGTCGATCTTCAACACAGATAATAACGAATTGTATTTGTCGTAACGTGAATAAATTGTCCACAGGTTTAAACGATCTTTTCAAAGAACCTACAAGTTTATACTATTTTTTTTTGTTACAAGTAATTTAGTAATTTAATGATTTTAGGTAAGAATGAAAACGAAAATAACAACTAAATAAATAGGAGAATAAAAGGAGAACACGCTAAGGTATATGATTCGCGTGTCCATTTGAGGGCTTTCTTAGTTTTGTCGTCATCTATTTTGTCTTTTCCATACGTGTGCTCCCCATTTTCCACTCCTTTCTTTTGTTTTTTTTTCTTCTTCTTATCATATTGATTCAAAATAAAAATTAAAAAGTACAGTCAATTATTTAGTTTCTTCCATAATCATTTATGATGGAAAAATTCGAACTCTATTAATCAAAGCCGTGGAAGAAACATTAATAGTGTTGTTGTCTACGTAACGCTACACAACTCGATTAATCAAGCCGTGGAAGAAACATTAGTTGAAATAAATTTAGTCTCCTAACCTAAACATTAGTTGAAATAAATTTACTCGGTGGAGATTACAAATAAAATTATCTGCTAGTGCTTTCATTCTTTTTCGTAAGCATATGGACAGACTAATAATGTGTGCTTAAACGAGCTTTAATTAAAGTCTTTCCCACTATAAGTTTTATATGTTTTGGGAATAAATCGTCAAAAGGTGGAAAAAGACGACAAAAAAGTATATCTTTTGCTTGTCCCTCTTGTCGTTTTCTGCCTTCAGAAGCAACCATCCAACATTTCAGCTTTGGGCCTTTTTTTAGTTGCACTAAACTTCAGCCCAGTTCTGTTTTATATAATACTTCACACACTTTACTTTCGGGCCTTTTTCAGTTGCAATAAACTTCAGCTCAGTTCAGTTGAAATAAACTTCAGTTCAATCCAGTTTTATATAATACTTCACACACTTTAGTTTCTAAACATCTCTCATCATAGACCTATCAACCGGGGATGTAGCTCAAATGGTAGAGCGCTCGCTTTGCATGCGAGAGGCACGGGGTTCAATCCCCCGCATCTCCATATTCAGGTTTAAGATTTTATGTTTTTTTCAAAAAGATTAACTTACCAGGTTATAAAACAATCGTTTAGCTGACAGGGACTTAAACACAAAGACTACCACACTTTTTCCTTAACCTTCTTCTTCCAATTTTGTGAATTCAAAACAAAGATTGGTTGTTTAGAGAAATAAACTAAACGTTGCACATAAAACAAACTATTTAAGGAGACGACTATAAACAAAGACAACTTATGAAGGTATTCAAGAAGTAGTGGCCATAGAGTCGATGAGCAACTGATAGCCCTCGGGGACAGGAGACTGAAGACGTACGCACTCAGCCAATGCAGGAACATCTGATGCAACGTCTAGAAACTGAGCCACAAAGAGAAGCAGATGGAAGTCAGAGATCCTCTTCACGAACGGGAGGCTCCTTGCACGATCCATATGTGTTTTCAACGCCCACACTGTTGTTTGAACGTTCCGGTTCTCTATCGGGAAAGTACAAGACAGCGATCCCTGTCACAACAAGTAATTGTATCAACATAAAAGATTCTACACAGCATTCAATAGTACATATCACTTGCCTTCTTCCTACTTATCTAGAGGTAAACACACAAGCCATCACACATAGAATCAATATCACTACTTGTTAGAGCACATGCCAAGTCTCAACCAACTATAAACAAAGATAGCTAGTTATGCTAGCATAAATAAGCTAAAGCTCACAGCAACGAACCTGATGATCCAAGATCTTGACGACAACAAGGAAGAAATCATTGTCGACTTCTTTAAGATCTTTGACTCCAACAACCACCTCTTTCTTCATCTTGGAGAGCTTCGGATCATCCTCAGGGCCAATCTCAGTCTCGAACCACCCTTCCCTGAACAACCTAACGCACATATCACTCATCTGAAACGCCTCAAAATGAACATCAGCTCCACCGTCCTCATTGATCTCAAGCTTCACAAGCGCCGTGACCCACTCCTTCAGTTCACTCTCTGCGTGAAGCTGAGCGGCTAGCAACACCTCGACGTTGGACAAAGTGTACTCCTTCTTGTCCTGCGTGACGGTCTGGTTGAATATAAACCCAACCTTCCTCATCCCTAACCCTAGAGCGATCGAATCAACACGTTTCTCCTCCTCGGCGTCTCTCATGAGGATGAGGTTATCCTCCATCCCTTGCTGCGGTGGCTCGTATATGAAATTCACCTCAACCTGACCTTCCTCCGACACGTTCCCGTACATGAACCCGCCGCGTTTGACAGCGAAGGCTAGCGAGTCGTTGACGTAATGCTGAAACGCATTGGCGCAGTCTCGATCGAAGGAGACGGAATCGCAGTGAGACTTCTCCTGACGAGAAACGCGCATCTGTCGAGCGATGAGATCATCGACGGTCATCTTCCTCCCGAAGGAACCGGCTGGTGTGACGGCGGGACCGCCACGAATGGTGCGCTCACCTTCATAAGCTAGGTAGAGGATAGATCCGTGGGAGAGATTGAGCGAGGAGATAGGGAGGTTGGGGTTGGACATGTCGGTGAAGGCGAGGAAATCATCGGGAGACTTTGCGAGGAGAAGGTTTCGATCGGTGGATAAGGTCTGGTTATGGAGTGGGATCTGGAGCTGATCTTCAATTAGGGTTTTCAGTTGGGAGACAGTAGTATGAGGTCCTTCTACGTTCACTCGCTCCAATCCATCTCTGCTTCGGATTCTGAGCATCACCATCGTCTTCCTCGACTTTGAAATGTATATACGATCTTCTTCTTCTTCCTCCGATGGGAATCCAAAAAAAAGCTCGCTGAGAATCGAAGAACACCCTTGAAGCAGGCAAGCAAGCAAGGTAGAAACGAAATGTTCAAAAAGCTAACTTAGATGGGCTTTACTTAATGGCCCAATATGATCAACAATTTGGACCGGTTAACTATTCATTTGTCCATTTCTTTCCTCCTTCAAACCGGAGGCCGGTTACATATAAATTAGTGATGAATGATCATATCACGAAACTAACTATAAATATAGATTTACAACACCACCACCTAATTGATTAGCTGACAAATCACATATCTATCATAGGTATTTAAACAATATATTCAAATCAAACATACAACAACACACGGTTCATAATTTGATGCATAAAATAACTACACACTAATTAAGAAGCCAGACAAGCTTCCCAAAACATTCGATCATTTTCAATCTTCCTCCTCATTAACCTCTCCTCATTCCTCGTGGAAGACGAATCAACGCTCCTGCTTTCATCTTCTCTCCTCTCTGACCACCTCCCGTGACTATTCACCTCTTCCTCATCATCGTGTTCCTCTTTCTCTCCCGTCACTACCTCTTCTTCTTCTTCTTCTTCTTTCTCATCCATCTCCACCGAGTCAAAACCAGCTGACCCACCCGTCACCTCACTTGTTGACTCAGCATCCTTCCCATAATCTTTATCATCATCATCTCCCTCGTGCCCACCTTGATCTTCATGACTCTCGGAATCTGCGGATGCTTCGAATAACAAGAATGGTGAGACGTCCACTAGGACGTTGTTCTTCCTGTTCATTATTTGAGTTCTACAATGACAAAAGGGCAATCACCTAATGTAATAATTTGGGAGGTAACATATGAATCCCTCTTATTTATATATATATATACGATCATGGACTAAAAGAAAGATAACGTTGAAAAAATCAGATTTCGTGGGCACTTTAATAAAGTCTTATTCTATTTACAATATATATACCCACCCAAACAAGCAAACAAAAAAAAAAACAATGGATTGTGTGCTACTTTGTGTGGGGTTCGTCTCGACGGTTTCTAGAAGAGATGTCTATGCATTTGTTGTGTCCAAATGGTAGTGCTTTATATAATATACTCTATATATACTAATGTAAACAATAAATATAACAATTAGAAGTTTTATATGTTTG